>JBAHVQ010000488.1:6120-21075 GCA_036872915.1 Nanipora kamurai | reverse complement strand
TACCTTTTGCTGGCCACGAAACCAGAGTAGCACTTTGAATATGACTAATACTTCACCTGGCTGCGAAAAAAGACTATCTACCAAATGTTAACAAATTCATTCTAATGTTAACCCTTTAATTCCCAGAGGTCTTTCTTTGACGAGTGAAATCGTCTGGCGTTAACCAAAGTAAATGTAGAGTAAAGTAGCACAACGGGCATTAGAGGGTAAGATAAGTTTGTGGAAGACTACGAACGAAAATTTGTAAACACTGCTTTACTTTCGGCCTGTTAACTGAGGTCGTTATCAGAGCAATTAACGTCTTAGTTGCCCAGAAGACGACCTGAGTTAACAGATCAAAAGCTAAGCGGTGTTTAGAAATATTAGTATTAGTATTAAATATTCCTATTGGCTTTAGTATTAAACCTCTTGTATCGGTATTCACTTACGATTTTGTCCAAACAGGTCCTTACAATGATACTTAAAGTAAAATGAGGTTTTCACAAGGGGGTTTGTAGTCTTTTCTGTGTCTTTCCAGAAATTTTAAACCAACCTTTGTGGATCTTTATCGACAACAATCCACATGAATGGTCACACAATAACTTTCCTAAAATTTAATTTTGATTTTTTCAAAAATTTTCCCTTTCTTCTTCAGGCTGCGTTCATAAATCACTTAAACCCAAAGTAAACTAATTATCCAATATCTTGTCGCGTGCCTGATTAAATATCTCCGTACGCATAAAAAATGAACTAAATCTTATCTTTTATAGAAACCAGCAAATATTCTTGTGATGGGAGAAGGACCTGAGAGAGGAAGGGTTAAAATTGGTGAGTTATTGAATAGAAAAACGATTTTGTGCGGTTCTTACTCATCAATAAATAACATGTTCACATATAGCAATTTAGTCAATGAGTTGGTTTACTTCATGTTGCATAAAAAATCTTGTCAAAGTATTGTTGAAACCAGGTATTAAGTTTTCATACAATGAGTAATAATACAATAATTGTACAATGACTCCATCGATTTCCTTGAATATTTGATAAAAGAGTGCAAGTGTTTTACCAGGGTTTACAAACACGAGAGAACAACGATATTTATCGAAATTGCGCATTCATCTCAAGCTTTTTAACTCAGAAAAGTTGTCTGAGCCCCTGACGGGAATCGAACCCGCAACCTTGTCATCGTCGGTGAGATGCTCTAACCATGGAGCGAGATGGACTGGGATGGAAGACCGAAGGTTACTATTTGTACTGGTTCGTAGTTGACATCTGTACTTCTAACTACAGTCTCAACAAGTCATGTAATCCACATTAGGACTCAGATGTCCATGTAGCTCAATGGTTACGGCATCTCACCGGCGGTCAGAAGTTTACGGGTTCGATTCCCTGTCAGGAACTCAGATAAATTTTCTGAGCTAAAAAGCTTGAGGAACATACGCAGTTTGGATTTATATACATCAACCTAACACATGCTGCACAACATCGGCCAATGTGGATAATGATATTTATTTCTCTCGAGTGTTTATGGCCTCTGATAAAACAGGGGATCTTACAGATAATTTTTTGAAAAACTTTTCTATTGAGATCAACGAAAAGAAGGAAAGCCAAAAATTTATTTACAACAGTGCGTTTGTTTGCTGACGAAATACAAGCCGTGGCTTCACTAGTCTATCGTTAACGCGTTTAAAGCTAGAAGAATTCGATCGTTTTTTAAAAAACAAGGTACAAACGCGTTCCGGAAATAAAGCTACGTTTTAGGTCGATAGAAGGTTCGAAATATCGGATAACTTTGTTGCGAACACTAAATGCGTAAGAAGTAAATACATGGGAAGACATGCGATCACTTGAGGCCTGACATTGCGTTTATAATCAAGAAATGTGGTAGTAAATGGTTTTTTGTTTGACCGGTTTATTATCTGATTTCTAAATCGTAAAATCGGTACTCCATGACTATAACCGCGTTTCATAGTGCATGTACATGACCAAATGCTATGTTTTGATTGAGTTAATTAATTTGTGAAGTATTAACTGTCTCCTGGCAGCATCAGCCTTCTACCATTTTACTCTGAACGGCAAACGATTTTGCTCTTCAAGGGGAGACGTCCTTGCAGGAAAGTGTTAATGAGTTTGAAAATGTCATTTGAAGGACATTTGACCTCTCAAAATACCTCACCAGCATGCAACTGTCAATCCCAACCCACTCATTTTTATTAGGTAGTAGTTACTGCAAGCCAAAACTTTAGCAATAGTTGAGAATACCAAGTGATGGTAATAGTAACCGATAGTCGAGAACTATAGTGCAAACGATGGTGGAAAACAGAAGGCGATAACCGAGAAATGTAAGTGACAGTCGAGAATTGTAAGCAACTGTTGGGAGTCGAGAAGCGCAAGCGACGGTCGAGATTTCCGACGGTAATTTTGGTGAGCGGTTTGGCAACGCCTCTCTCGTAATGGGTTGGTAGACTATCGCAGTTTGTCGCCATACCGTAGAATTCCCAAAGCACCGGCCCCTCGAAAGAACCAGCTCCCCAAAATTAGTGTGAAATTTTGGAGATACTGAAAATTTCCGAAAGGAGCGGCCCTCACTAATGTAACGTCTGCCCAAAAGTATTGTTTAAATTTAATTTTATTATCTTACGTAGGTGAATTGTGGAGTAGCATGATTCTTACAAACATTGTATGTATGTATGTATGTATGTATGTATGTATGTATGTATGTATGTATGTATGTATGTATGTATGTATGTATGTATCTGTGTATGTATGTATGTATGTATGTATGTATGTACGTACGTACGTATATAGCTAAGTATGTGCAGTGGAGTCAAATTAAAGACTAATGTTTGCTTACGTTAATACCTCTAAATTACGCTTTACCATAATTTCGTGTGAGTATATATTATCTGGGCGTAAATAGAACTGAATTTGTTGTACACAACGCCACGTTCGTTGGTGACGTTCAGGCTGTTTAGTAGCTACTAAAAGCAAGTTCTTGTCAAAAATGCTTCACAGAGGAATTGATGTGGTGGCCAGTTATTTCGCGCCCACGTATTAGTTGCTTTAAAAAACTCTCACGAACAAGTGGCCCTGCCGCATAGCTAGTTTTTAAAGGAAATTTCTTTTCCAGAAGGTAATATTAATGGCAGCCAAACTCTGTCTTGGTATGAGGTCGGTTATACTTGTTTCGAAGACAGCAAACTCATTTGGTGTATGGTTTGTTTTACTTGAATAGCAGACAACAAACTGTATTAAAATGCTATTTTTGTGCGAAATTAGCAATTTGCCTTTGTGTGTAAAATTGTCAGCTTGCTGTGTCCGCGCTAGGACCCCGAAGAAAATAATTTAGTCCAGAGAGGTCATTGAACCCTATTGTGAACTAGTCCTTGAAGACCACGCAGAACCTAACGTCAGGATTATTTTGAGTACGCTAGCTAGGTTTTCGGTGCTTTTTATATTTCACACTAGTTGTTTAGATAATCATACATTTCAAATTCGTTGTATCGTTACAGTTTTACTGCCAGTGTTCCACAACACTATAGAATGTTATTTTTCCTTTATGTTTTAGCTGACATGGGATTTGCAAGGCTGTTTAACAATCCTCTCAAGCCACTTGCAGATCTTGATCCTGTTGTAGTCACATTTTGGTATCGATCGCCTGAGTTATTACTTGGAGCTCGGCATTATACAAAAGCAATAGGTGAGACATAAAATTGTTTTTCGTTTCTCTTCAGCCATGATCTTTAAGAACAGACACGGATGACGTTACTAAACAGTAAACCAATCACAACGCTCTGCGTGTTTGTTACGAGCTGAAGACGTTGCTTCATATGTATAGATCGAACATTACGTCTGGTAACTTTTTTCGTATTTTTTACTACCCCGAAAATTTCCCGTAAACTTCAGATCAATTTATTAAATATTTTTGTTCTATTAATTTTATTTTATTCATTTTACATTGTCTGTTCAGTTATAGATGTACATAAGACGTCACAACGTCAGTGATTCACTCAGTGGGTTACTTTTTTGGTTGTTTCCACGTCATGACGTCATATGTGTATCAATAGCTTGTATGCGTCATCATAGATGAATCTTAATAAACAAGAGGGAGTCGATAACTGTTGAACTTGTTGACCGTGAACGGCGGGCCTTGGAGGGCAGTAGCTAAATGTTTACCGGGAAATGATGAAATGACGAATTTATATGTCTGTACATCCTGCTTCCACTCGTTATCTAGTCGAACAATCCTTCAACATAAGCGTAAACTTAATATCTACCAATTCAACTTCTTGTGGATCTTTAGTGTTTTAAGTATAAAATCATACGTTCTGACAGCTACAGATTTGTGCTACGTCGTTCTGACGTATATTTAGTCGTGAAATGTCTACTTGTTTCATTTGAGTGCCTAAACTACATCATTCTATATTTCAGATATCTGGGCGATTGGGTGTATTTTCGCTGAGTTATTAACTTCAGAACCAATATTTCACTGCCGTCAAGAAGACATTAAAACTAGCAATCCTTATCATCGGGATCAACTTGACAGAATATTTCAAGTCATGGGATTTCCTCAAGGTATGACTACGGCACTACGTAGTGATGTGGCTGACCATTTCCTGCCGTTCTGTTAAGAGTCAAACCGTAGTCCATCCCACGGCAGTCCACCCAACTTCGTATGTTCTGTATTCCATTTAGCACCTCCGTGTTTGGAGATCTACATGCAGCTAACCGAGCTTATCAAGTATTTTACTGGAGCGAATATCATACGCATCACTAGTTATCACACGCGCCGCTCTCCTTGTAGTTAGATAATTTATCTATGTGAGTGCGAAATCGTCTCTCCAGATTGTCGAGCAGTAGGTGAATTAGGCAGTACAAATGGACTATACATTGCATACATAGGATACCGTACCATACCGTACCATACTGTACCATACCGTAGCATACCGTGGCATAGCGTAGCGTACCATACCATACCAAACCAGACCATAAATTGTTGTTCCATTGTCTTTCGTTTTCTCCTTCAATGAAATGGTCATATGCTATGCCCACTTGCTGTTATGTTGTCTTTCTCTTCCTTCCTGTTATTTGCTTCTGTGACTTTTCTCTTTATTTTCTTTCTAGTCTCTCTTGTTCCTTACCCTATTTGAACCTTTGTTTACTTTGCACGTTTGCTAGTTCACTGCCATACATACAGTTACAGTATGATTATTGAACTTATGAATGACCGTTACCAGTCATTTCTTTTTAGAAAAAGATTGGGAAGATATAAAGAAAATGCCAGAACACCCAACTCTAATGAAAGATTTTAAGAAAAGCAGGTGATTTATTTCAAACTTTGAAACGTTGTTATGTTAGAAGATATACTTTAATCGTTGTAAATTGCTTACAAGTGAAATTGTCCAGCAATAAAACAAATTCTCAGTTCTCATATAAGTTAACGTGTAGCTCCACGTCCTCCATGAACCTTTCATGGTTGAGTGACAACACTCTTCTAAATGTCGTGCTGTTCTCGTACATGGTCAGTGCAAAATGACCACTTGTTATTACCTATGCTCTTCTACCCTCTTTCATCGTTCCAATCCTTGTACCTTATAGCCAAACAAAAGAGAAAAGAACTCAATGAACTTTTCTTTCCTTCCCTCTCTATCTTGTCTTTTGCCATCATCCAGACTTCAGGTTTGAACCATTTTCCTGCACACTTACTGACACAAATTGACTATTCGTATTCAGTTACAGCAATTCACAACTTTCAACCTACATGGAAAAATACAAAGTACCCCGAGATAGCAAAGCTTTCCAGTTGGTAAGCATGGAGTAATATACAATGTTGTTTGTCTCGCTGGTAATCACACTTTTTTTTATTAAGTTTAAACTTAGTCTTTCTTGTTTTGTGTTGTTTACAGCTCGGAAAGCTCCTGGTCATGGATCCTAACAAACGAATGACTGCAGAGCAAGCATTACAGGATATTTATTTCAAGGAAGATCCGCTGCCATTAGCAGAGTTAGTATGCGTGGCATGTAGAACTTAACAATTTTGTTATGTTTAGTATTTAAGAATTTAAGTCTTTTGGGAACAACTTTGTACAAAATCTGAAGAGATCCAGATTTTAAACTCGGGTTTGTCTCAAGGAAAAAGGATTTTTGAAAAGAATCACTCTGAGATAAATGATGTTGTTTATTGTTGAAAACAGTCTAGGCATGATATCATTTTTGGAAAATGCAATTTGCTGAAAAACTCTTTGTTACTAACCAAATGAAAATCGTGCATCGAATACACGAAAGTGACTACTGTTGGTAACGCTCTGTTGGTGCTTCTTTTATTTTGGTAGTGCTTTTGGTCCTGATCCGATCCCTTATCCAAAACGAGAGTTTATTAATGAAGATGACAGTGATACAAAGTCAAACAAGGTTAGTTTGGGTTATCGATAGCGACGACAGGAAGAAGAATAGTGAAAAGTTTAACACTGGCAGGAAAATCTGTGTACAAAAAGCCTCCCACAGCACTAGAAACAATAACGATAATAACAACAACCACAACAGCAGAAGCAAGTAACTACAAAACTAACTAAGCCGGTACGCAATAGCATAAACGCCCACTCCCGGGTTGTTAAAAACTCGAGTTTTTTATGAACAGTCCCAATCCACCCTTATTTTACGTGGAAAAATACCTGATTTTGATTTGGAAAATGGGCTATACAGCAAGGAGTAGGTGTTCTATGGTCAATTATCTTCACACTAGATTAGTGACAAAATGGAAAACCGAACACTAAAGGTGAACTTGTGAAAATTGAATTTTTCAATGTAAGGATAGACTATGAATTAATAATTAATACCATAGCATGAGGGAAATTAGCGATTAAATATCCGCGAAAGCCGAGGGAGGTTTGAGGGGATATTTAATGAGCATCCCGAGGCTTGAGGGGGTATTTAATCAGTGATTTCCCGACGTGTCGTGGTATTAGCTTGTAATACCACGGTCATCGACTAAGTATAATTCTTCGGATGTTCACTCGTTCTTTCTATCGAAGGAATGATATTCGTTGTTGCATACTGATGAGGAAAAATTAGAAATTTTCTCTCTTCTGAGGGATTTTGATTAAAATATCTTTGGAACAATAAAAATGGAGGAGATTATGGTATGACAAAGACTTATAAAAAAGCGAGGAACAGGGACGCTTTAATTATAAAAAAAATACTATGCATTGGTGAAATAATTGCAGCACATTGCACGATAAATTCTATATGGGATCGCCATACGAACTGGATATTTCCCCAAAACCAAGAAATGAAACTGTATACTCATTTTGAGTCGTGACCCCAGTGTATGATATACTAAGGATGATCTCAGAAACGCCTCTTATGTAAGGTAAGGAGGTGATGTCTCTTGGTTCTTTTGTTTCTTTAATGTTTAAAGTGATTTTTATTTTTGTTTAAGTTGGAGGATGGCCTTTGATTTTGAAGGCTTTGTCAAACCTATCAATTTCTTCTGGTGGCGCGTCATTGGTGCTGCTGACATGTTTTGCTCTGTTGTATTATGATCTTACTGTAAATACTTTTATGGCAAGAGGGAAGATAGGAATAGAGTAATAATCTTTCGGTGGGAGTTGATTTGCGGTATACGCTGGTAGTTTGGCTTTTCGTGATATTACACATTTATTAGCGGTTACAGTTCATCAGTTTCAGATTCGACAACGAATTGGATACTTGGGTCAGTAATGTTAATGTGGTTATAGAAAGAGTTTGGGTGCTCAGGTAGGAAAATTGTCAAAGTCTCATGCACAAACTGGTGCCAGATTTTGATGTTTTCTTCATATGTGCTAATGGCTAGTGCTTCAGTGATCTGCATTAGTACCTCCGTTAGCACTATAGACACGGTGGATCCCATAGCTATTCCAGGCAATTGTTTGTACTATGTTCCTTTCTACTAGAAACACTTGCGCTTTAGTCACAGTGTTAAAGGGTCCAGAATATCTTTTATCTTTAAATTAGTTCTTACTTTTATTTTTCTGTTTTCTTGTGAGGACCGTGTTACACAGACCAATTGATGGAACGGTGAAATTGTTTAGTCTTTGAACTTTTCGGTAAAATATCATGTACTGGTTAATTAATATTCCGAGTTCATGACCAAGGTTGAAGGAGTTTAGATATATATTTAGAAAGTTCATAAGTTGGTGATGATTGAGACAATAGTGACAATCGGGATGGTTGTTTATCGTGGGACATCGCACAATTTTCGTGGTTGCGCGACACGTGGTTGCTGTACAGGATAGTTGTCCACAACAAGAAATTGACAGGCTTGACAAAACCTTCAAAATGTGAACGATGGCTAATAACTTCCGAACTACGTATGGCTAATAACTTGTGAACTGCGTATTATTAAAATGCATAATGTAAGTTTTCACTTGATGTGATATTGTTTTTCTGTAACTTTTCAAAATCTTAGGAAATTTTTTCAAACTTTTCAAAATGTTCAAAATGTTCGGAACATTGCTCGTCAAATAATAATACATGAAAAGGAATGTCTCAAGTGTTACATAATTTCGGGTTTTGATACTTAACGTACAACCTTGAGCTATGTATCATCAAACAGAAGGTACTGTGAAGTGCTGCTTCGGGTAGAAATGTCAAGTTTCTAGATTTAGTTTCGAAAAGAGAAGTGCTTCAAAAGTGGGAATCGTTTGTCATTTTGGTCTGCCCTAGGATGAATTTGTTGGGGTTCTATGCTGGCTCTCTTTCCACTAAGACGTAATGTTTCCTATTATCTAGAAGATGGGAATACTTTAGGTATGAACTAATATATCTCAAACCAAAGCTTCATATTTGAATTACCGTTTGTTTAAAATATATCCGAATTCCATACCCGCTGGGTACGGTATTTCAAAAGTTGTAGATAGTAGAAAACAGCAAAACTGCACTTAGTCTAAAAAACAGATATGAAACAAACCAAAATGATAAACCGCTTCCCACTTTTGAAATACTTTCCTTTTAGCTAGAAATTTGAAATTTCTATCATTAATGACGTTTTGCGGTATCTTCTGTTTGCTATGTAGTTCAAGGTTTTGCCTGAAGTATATTAAAAACAGAATACGAAATTCTATAACGCTTGTGAGGAGTCCATTTGCCATTGTTATTTGATATGATAATGGTACGAACCGTGAGGACGTTTTAGAAGGACGTTTTAAACAAAACGGCGGCAACATGAAATGTACATCAAATTAACGTTTACAAAATTTCTAGTAACATACTTTCGCGATGTATTTTAATATTGCGTAGTTTGGAGGTATTTAGCCATCTTTTCCGTGCACAAATCTCAAAAAATGCTGGGATTACGTAGTATTCGTCCGTTTGACCTTGCAAAACCAAGATTCCCAGATGTTCTAAACTTTGGGACTTCCGCATTCTATGTCGCCAGGATCCCTTGATTATCGTATGCGAGTTAAGACGAGCAAGGGGCTCTGGTGACGAGAATGCGAATGTGTAAAAAGCTATAATTAGATATGACCTATATCAGTTGTTAAGATGACAGTGCCACAAGGTGTGTTTTGTAGTTCGGAATAAGATTGTAAAGAACGAAAAGTACAGTCCCTTGACTGGATTAACCGATTTAGCTTCGCTTTTTGTTGCCTAGTCCAGATCACGTGATGTTAATGTGGAGAATTATTTCTTTGAAATTTAATGATATTTAGATGCGCATCGAAGCATTATTATTAACACGATAAAAAACCAAAACATCATGTTGTCCGAAGTGGGCAATTTGCATAGGGGACTATATGGGTCAATTGTAACCAGTGCACGAAACAAAGTTCCGTGATAGTCAGTAATCGAACTTCGAGGAAGTTATCACAATTTTAGTTCACAGTTTTAAAGAATTTTTAGCACTAAAAAGTTTAAATCTCAGACATGTTTTAACTACTCCAAAAATCTATGGATGCGTTTTGCGGAAAACAGTGTGTATTGCAATCAGAATGTAAAAGTAACTCAGTACTGTAACTTAGAAACAAAAACTAAAGGATTTTTGCTTTTTCGATGACGTCGTGATAACGATACAACAGTGCATGATGAAACAAGAGAAATTTCGCTCACATAAATTCACAATTACCCTACACTGCCGTAGTCAACTGAAAAAGTTGACTCGAGCGGGATTTCTGTAATAACAATTGAAAAGGTTGACTCGAGTGGGATTTGAATAATGATAACTTGCCTTCAATCCCTCTGGACTCGACAGCTCAACAGGTAGAGCGGCGGACCGGATTCCCATTGATTCGAGTTTAATTCCTGCCCTAGTCAACTTTTTCAGTTGACTTCGGCAGTGTGGGATAATTGTGAATTTATCGTTTCATATTACCCTGACGATGATTCTGAAAGAGTCACACATACTGTGTACAAAATACCATAATTCGTCCTTAAATCTCTGAAGTACTATGAGTATTTAAGTTCATTCAAGTTTGAATTTTGAGAACTTTGCGGTTTCTGGTGGATGCGCAGACAAATTGCACCCGTGTCACACCAAGCTACCACATGCCGCACAACTTCGGCTAATGTATATGAAATGACCAAATTATTACATACGTGGAATGAATGTAGTCAAAATGTTTTTTGTTTTGTGGCATAATGTGGAGACGTCACTCCCTTCAGCATCGGAACTTTAAAAACTCTAATTTCTGCCATCGTTAATAGTATCATATATTTTTGAAAGTTACTTGAACCCGAACTGCTAACTACCAAAGGTATGCATGCGATTAGAAGTAGGTAATCTAGTTTTTAGGAAGTCATTACAATTTTAGCGTATTTTTAAGGAATTGTTTACGCCAAAAAATCAATATCTCAGGCGCTTTTTAAGTATTCTTGAAATCCATGCATACTTTTTGGGGCAGATTCTAATCACAATGTAAAAAAGAATGTGACTAGTGCAACGGCTGAATATCCATGAAACTAAATATGACTGAACACCCTTACGATCCGTCCACACGTTCCGATTAATCGGAACCGATTCTCCTCCTGATGTATCTCGTTTACATAAGAGATTAACCACCACTGTTTGCCGGAACCGAAACTTCTGTGAACCTCGTACCCAGGTCCTCTTCTCTAACGCTCCCCTCTCGCTGGAGAAAAGACCTGAAGGCTGATTACGTGGTATAACCTCGTACCCAGGGTCTTTTCTCTAGCGCTCCCCTCTCGCTGGAGAAAAGACCTGAAGGTTGGTCACGTGGCTCCCGAAATCTGGGAGGCAAAATGTTTTATTGCGTGAACGGTGGGGATTCGTACAATACCTGCGCAGTGTGAAGAAGAACATCTTGCCACATCGTATAAACAATCTCATTCCACAGTAAACTTGTGAAGATCAGTCCACCAAGAAATTTCACTGGATAATGAAAAATCAAACATTGGCAGTGTCCCGTCCAATCCAACATACTCCCTAAAACTTCGAGAAATCCAAAGCGGAATCACGTTCCTGCAGGATATGTGGCTCACCGTTTACAACATCAAAGTGCCAGCATTGCAAGAATACCAAATATACTGCACTCGAACGTTCAGACATCGCAATCCCTTCCTACCGAACAAGGCTCCAAATTACCTTACCCCCACTAAGCTACGTATTGGATAATGTAGCCACATTACCAGCTTTGACCACGGTTTTTTCTCCAGCGAGAGAGGGGCGTTATAGAAAATCCCTGGGTACGAGGTTGAACTCCCGTAAGAGAGTGCAGTCAATCGCATGTATCTGGAGGAGAATCAGATCCGATTAATCGGATCGGTGAAGGGGCCTTTTACCTTGTGAAAAATTAATAATTTGTACCGGCACCGTGGCACCGTGGCCCAGAAAGAATTAAAGAATAAAGTTGTTAACCCTTTATTGTTTGGGATTTCGGAAGGTGTCCCGTCGACGAGTAAAATCGTTTGGCGTCAGCGAGAGAAAAATTAATAAGTTGCTGTATGGCAACAGTGGCCAAGAAAGGGTTGACAAGGTTTCCTACAGCGATTTTCAATAGGGGGACTGGTCACTACTGTAAAAATGGCCTAACGTGCATGCGTAGATAGTGATCTTATCAAATCGTTATTCTACCACGACAGGAAAACTGTCCGCAGCGGTACAGATATTATATTTTTGGATCCTTCCTTCGGTAAACTTCTTTAAAACTTGGTAAATAAAGCAAACACATCAAGTGCAACAACATGATATCTAATTTTCAAAATTTTTCATGAAACAGAATTTTTTAAAATCCACAAATTCTATAACAAAATTTATATTTTTTTAATATATTTATAATTTGTATTTTGCCGAAGAAAACCTAGGATAATCCGTCTTAACCTTTTAACGCATAGAATTTTTTTGCTCTCTTTGTTTTTCAGGCTTTGTTCTCACGTTTGTCCTTCTGTTCTTGGTATCCGATTAATCGGACCCTCTGTTTTAAAGGGGTCCCTATGTTTTAATTGTGATTATTATGAAAATATAACAACGTGATATCGCTATTGTTATCATTATTATGGTAACACCAGAAACTGGCACAATTTGAAAAGTACCGCATGTTTATGACACTACAGCTAAATACACTCTGCTCCAAACTTACAATTATTTTAGAGATAGAAATGCCCGTAAATAAAGACCTTGCTACTACATTTCCACTTGTAAAGTAGAAACTGTAGGGAGCCACCTTGAAATGTCGCCTAAAGCTTTGCATTTTTGCAAACCCTGCGAAATACGAAAGATTTCTTTTCACACAAAAAGCCTCGTACTCGTAAAACCAACTACGTTTGTTTTTCCAGACAACCGGGAGCAAACAAGAGACTGGTGCAAACAGTGATCATCCACCAAACAAGAGACTACGCGTTTCTGGTGGAAACCAAAACCAGAAAAACCATACGTATAGTTACCAAGGTTCAAACAACCATTCGTTGACTCAACAACATCAACAAGCAGTTGCCAATCAACAAAACCGACCGATGACCTCCACAAGCCAACAACGACACAACTCTAGCGGTTTGTATAGCTCTCCCGCTCAGTTTATTTCTCAGCAGCAACAACAGCAAGGGGGAAACCACATGCGAAGGTTTTAACGCAGCCATAGGTTTAAGCGAGAATATACTTTTTTAAGTCTTGCTGTGATATGTAAGGAACGAACGTATACATATTTATTTGGTATGAATAAGTATAATATAATAATTTATCAATTCTATGAATTGATAGTTTACAGTCAATCCCTTGAGATTCAGATGAAATAGCATGGCAGCCATGTTGGGTCCAATTTCAATGACAGCGAATGAGATTCTTTTGTTAAAGTTCCACCAACACAGCAACCGTGAAGTCGCGTTTAAACCACCAATACTGCAATATGCGTGTCATGTTTGCTTAATCCTTAATCGAGTTGAGTCCAAGAATGAAAGGAATGAAACTTTTTGTAGGCGTCATGCTAGCTTTATTGATAGTTTCGAAAAACTGACTCGAAGATCTACCAGTGTTGATAACTACCACTGAATTTTTAGATCACAGGCTTTGAATTGACCGGGACTTTTGATAGTCCTATGACGAGGCATTGTTTATCTTACAACCCTGTAAAACCCAATGTCCTACATACAGGACACCAGTGGCGTACTTCAGCTTTTCGCCCGCTTCCCGTTCAATTTTCGACTTGAATATTTTTTAAACTTGCGGGCAGAATCTGTGGCGGAATTTTTCGTTGTGTATTGGTGTTTTCTTGAGTGTTACAGGGTTATGAGTGTTCAACTGCATTCGAAATCTTGTTTCGTGCACGTATAGTTTCTTTTTGAAGTTAATGTGCTCTTCTTATGCGGTAATTTTTTTTGTTCCTTTTCTTGGCGTTCAAGCCTCCTGTGCTATTTCCCAGTCAAAATTTCTTTTTTGATCTCGTTTAATAATTTTGTTTCTTTCTTGTGGCATTTCAAAAATATAACCTAGCCTTCAACCCTTTAAGTTAACTTAATGTAAACTTAATTTTTTCTTTGTTTTTGCTGTATTCTTTGCTCTTTGCTGTATTCTGTGTTCTTTGTTCTCTTTTGTTTTTGCTGGATTTTTCTTTTGTTATCGAAAGAATTCTTTTCTAGTTTTTTGTCAATGATTTAGTTAAACTGCCTACAGTTTTCAAATTTCAGAATACTATTAAAAGAAATAAAATTATAGTAATTGCGAATATAGTTCGCATATTCTTATTAGAACAAGCAGTATGTTCATTGTAAATTTTCGTCCACATTTTAGTCGTATTCAGACAGTTACTTTTGTAAAGTAATTGTAAAAAGATGAGTAAGATGTAGTCCAAAATTTACAATAAACATATTGCTTGTTCTACAATAAGAATATGCAAAATATATTTGTAATTACAGTAGTTTTATTTATACTGGAGAAATTAGCTCGAAAAGGATTCTCTTGAAACATCGATCGCAATAAGGAATATCTAGTCTAATAATTTTAACGTTATATACGTCGTAATAATTTACCAAATATCAAATGATATTTTTAAAGCCTTTAAGTATATTTTATGTTACCATGTCAACGTGATGACAGCTTCTAACGTATATGCCTATAAACGTGAAGGCCATCCCTCACGGGTCCAGTGTCACTACAGCAGGGAACCGGAGTTCCCAAAAAAAAACTGCGATGCATGGTAGAGTCAAACTGGATAACACTCTTCTCACATGTGACCAAGGTAACTTTAAGCCAGGAGTCGAACCCTGTTCACAGATGCGAGAGACACGTGCACTACCACTGTAACACCAGCACCCCTTTCATAATATGCATAAAAGCTGCTATAACTAATAATTGAAACCGGTGATTCATGTTTTTTGTTCCATATATCAACTCAATTGAATAATCTGCTACTGTCATAAAAATTGAACGAAAGTCTGAAGTGTAATTTTTTTGGAATTCCGTGGTTTTGTAAAAACATTTGCACGCTGCAGGTTCTCTTTAAAATTGCAAAAAATTCAAAGATTTTCAAGATTAAAAGGTAGAATAAAAATTTG
>JBAHVQ010000486.1:295699-312525 GCA_036872915.1 Nanipora kamurai | reverse complement strand
GTGATTCGGAAGTCAGCGGAAAGCTCAAAGATGAGAATCGTATACGACGCTTCAGCTCGAGAGTCACCTGAAGTGCCTTCACTCAATGACTGCCTCTACACGGGCCCCGCCTTACAGAAAAAGTTGTGGGATGTCTTTCTACATCAAAGATCATTTCCTGTGGTAGTATCAGGGGACATCAAGTAAGCCATTCTCCAGATACGAGTACGAGAAAGCGAAAGAGACGCCCTCCGATTCCACTGGAGATCCGACGTTGATGCAGAAACCGAAACCGGTTTACGAGAGTGTTGTTTGGCATGGCGCCCTAGCCGTTCCTGCTTGACGTTCCTGCCTCGACTCATTGTCAAAGAAATACCCGGAAGAAGTAGAGCGACTTCGCAGCAGTCTATACGTGGACGACATTTTGTCAGGCGGTCAAAATGTGACACAAGCACGGTAACGCAAAGCTACGGCGACAGAGATCATGGACGATGCAAAATTCGACCTGCACAAGTGGAATTCCAACGTTCGCAAGCTGGAAGACGATAAAAGTGGAGATGTTGACGAACAATCTTACGCAAAGCAGCAGCTTTGTGTAAAACCCAGTGAGTCCAGTATGGGATAAGGCAACGGACACCATCGCTGTCGAATTACCCTCTAGTACCCCTGTCACCTGAAAGCGTGAATTGTTAGCTAGTTTAGTGAAAGTCTACGACCCCCTTGGGCTGGCATCGCCTATAACCTTGCAAGGGAAGCTGATATTTCGCGACGTCTGCGAGTCAAAAATCGGATGGGATGCCAGTCTTCCAGAGAACATTCGAAAACGCTGGCAAAAATGTGAGCTCCTTGCCAGAGAGAGTAACCCTCCTCTAACACCACTCAAACAACCTGTTGATTCCCTCTCCTTACACGTTTTTGGAGACGCATCAACTGACGGTTTAGGCACGGTCGATTACGCAGTGGTTCACCAAGCTGGCAGAACAACAACATCGCTTGTTGCTGCGAAATCCCGCCTGGCGAAGAAAACCCTAACAGTGCCAAGATTGGAGCTAGTAAGTGCCCACATGTCCGCCAACCACGTGACGAACGTGAAGAACGCATTGGTCGACTTACCCAAACCACAAATTTTGGGCTGGTTAGACAGCACGGTCGCGCTCCACTGGATACTCGGTAACGGTCAATACAGACAGTTTGTGGCGAATCGGGTGAGAAAAATATGTGAACACCCGGACATCCAATGGAGGAACGTTCCCACTGAAGACAGCCCTGCAGATGTTGCAAGTCGCGGAGGGGAGATTACGTCGGGGACATGGTTGACTGGTCCAGAGTGGCTAGCTGATTGCAACCGCTGGCCAGAAAACCCGGTGGTTGAGAAATCGCAAGCATCCGAGGTCGAAGCCAAAGTCGTGAAGGATGTACTCGGTCTCGCCCAACAAAAAGGTAACGACAGTGATGACAATGTCTTTGAGAACCTCCTCCAGCAACATGACCTCCTTAGAGCACTACGCGTACAAGCCTGGGTTCGTCGCTTCACCACAAATCGAGAAAGGAAAGGTCCCTTGACATCGGAAGATTTAGATGAACAACGCAACTGGTGGACAAAGCGAGAGCAAGCAAAGGATTCCCAAAGATCCCATTTCCACCACACGAAGTAGTCGCTCAACCTCGTTGAAAACGCTCGAGGCATTCTTGAATGTCACGGAAGAATTCAAGGAAAGTGGCCGATATATCTTCCAGCTGACTCAGAGTTCACCAGGAAGCTGGTAGAACGACACCACGTCGAAACCCTTCACGGCGGCGTGTTCTTGACGATGGCGGAGGTGCGTGAGAAGTATTGGATCCCGACGCTAAGACAACTGGTGAAAGCAAATCGTACGAAGTGCTACGGGTGTAAACGGTTCACAGCGACACCAATTGCGAAACCAATGCCAGGGAAACTACCGGAAGATCGTACGACTGGCGGAGCAGCATTCGAAGTAATAGGCACGGACTTCGCAGGTCCTATCCACCACAGATGCTCCAACAAACGTGAAGGCAAGTGCAACCTAGTTATATTCTCGTGCAGTCTTTCAAGAGCGGTACACCTCGAGTTGGTCAAGAATCTCGAAGCAACCACGTTCATTCCCTGTCTGAAACGACTAAATGCACGAAGGGGACGACCCTGAGTCATTTACTCGGACAACGGCACCGTGTTCGTGAAGGCATGGCAGTGGGTGAAACAAGTACGGAATGACGAACGAGTGAGAGGCCTCTTGAACCTTTACGACATCGCATGGAAGTTCAATCGAAGTAGGGCCCCATGGTGGGGCGGCCAGTTTGAGCGGCTGATCGGAGTTGTCAAGAGCGCGATGTACAAGGTGATTGGGAGAGTGACTCTAACCTGGTCAGAGTTGAGTGACGTGCTGTTCGACGTAGAGATACAAGTAAACCGACGTCCCCTCAGCTACATGGAAAACGACATCCAATTTCCAACCTTCACCCCAGCCACATTCTTATTCCCGCGTGCAAACGAGCCACCAGAGAGTGAACCATGGAGAGTCGAAGACAACGACCTACGTAAACGTGGCAAGTATCTCAAAGAGTGCAAGGACAACTTGTGGAGAAGATGGCAACGCAAATACCTGCCAGCTCTGAGAGAACGAAGAATGGCGTACTAGAAAGACCAGTACAGCACCTCTATCTACAGAAACTGCAGTGAAAGAACCGATTGCAAAAGAACGATGTCAACTAAATCCCAACGCCAGAGTGTGGCGCTCAAAAAGAACAGCCGCAGCAGATGCAGAGGCAAGAATAGTAACGATTACTGAAGACGAGGAAGATTTATGAACATTGAATTAACACCATATTATTTAGAGACAATAGATAGGTAAGTATATTGTTTAGTTTCTGTTTCCGGTGCCATCTGGACAATCTATAGTTGCACAGTCTCCTTTAGTCAAAGCTGTATGGGGGGAGTGTGTCGGAGACTGCCTAGGTTTATATAGTTTAGTACTTTATAATTGGTATTTGTTGGTGGTTAATAAGTGATTGACATTTAATTTATGACGCGTGCTTCAAAATATAATATGAGCACAAACCACGGGATCATACACACACACACACACACACACACACACATTATAGACAGTGGAGTCTGCAAAACGGAAAAAAACACCTTTGAGATTGTGAGTTATATTAAAGGGTTTTTTAACCTTTTTGTGAAAGTAATCTGTGGTTCCCATTAGTAAGGGACAATTTACTAAATAATGGCCCCAGAATTGAGTCTTGCGGGACGCCACGTAATATTTTCCTTTGTGACAATGTCTGGCCATTAACTCCTTCCTGTTCGTATACGTTCTCAGTGACCTATGGAGACTTTAGTATTTTACTCTGGCTAACGTCAGGCGATTTAACTCGTCAACGGCAAAGTCCTCGGAGAAGAATGAGTTGCGGAAACATCTTTGTTCTCTATCTTTCAAATAGGACTTAAAACACGAAAGTTCAAGGCCATCTTTCATCTGTCTCAACAAAATTTTGTGGTTTACTGAGTCAAACGCTTTCCGAATGTCAAGGAATGCAACTCCATGTAACTCGCCATTGTCCATATCTTCCAGCCACTTATTACACATTTCAATGAGTGCCGACACAGTTGCATGTTTAGGTCGAAAACCCGATTGGTATTTCGATATCACCGAGTTTTAGGTTAATACTTACATATCTACCAACAATTTCTTTCTCAAATTACCTTTCTTATTATTGGTAAAATGGAAATTGGGCAATAATTTTCGCATTTTCGTCGCTCTCCAGATTTGTAAATTGGCAGTACCCGGGCTTGTTTCTGTTCATCTACAAATGTACCCGTAGTTAGGGTCAAATTGTAAATAGCAGATAACGACGATGCAC
The DNA here is from genome assembly GCA_036872915.1 of Nanipora kamurai. Taxonomy (NCBI): domain Eukaryota; kingdom Metazoa; phylum Cnidaria; class Anthozoa; order Scleralcyonacea; family Helioporidae; genus Nanipora; species Nanipora kamurai. The sequence continues at coordinate 308,664 of JBAHVQ010000486.1, read as the reverse complement.
TTATACAGGTATTTTGAGACAGCTTTAATATTTTAGCGGTTATCTTATTCATACCTGTTGCTTTATAAACTTTCAGTGGGTTTAATCATGTGGCAACATATCTTACAGTGATCTCAGGAAAATTAATACGTATATTTGGTAGATCACCAGCACAAAAATCAATTACCAGTTCATGACTAGTTCCAATGTTTAATTCAGCAGTCAAATTGGGCCCAATATTAATAAAATATTCGTTAAAATCCTTATCACTGGTTAGAAGTTCGCTGACATTAATCGATTTACAACTTTTGCCTAAAAGAGTTTTAATTGACGACCAACCTTTTTTCAGATCTTTGAAACGTGAACAATCTCTAAGTTAAGTTTCCATGTTTACAAGAAGTAATTAGTACACTCACAATTTCTATCTTTAAAATAGTTGTAAGTTTGGTATAAAGTGTGTCCAAGATTCTTGAAGAATCCTTGAAAGATCCTGTAAGGATCCTTCTGGAATCCTTGCACAATTCAATAATTTATTAATCCAGTGTCAAGGTGCATTCACAGGTGATACTGTTGAGCATTATTAACAAACTCTAATGTAAAAGAGATACCACATCTAAATATTTGAGCCAGAACTGAAGTAATCGAGCTTGAAATATTTGAGCCACTTTTTTTTGAGTCAATTTAAGATACAAATAAAAACAACAGAAACAACACCAAATAAATTCATTAGGTATGATTTTGATTACGTAGAACCAAGTCTGTAAACCTATCAAATCAGGTTTTCTGCTTGGCTAGCAAGCAATCAACCCACAGTATTACGAACTACTAAAGGATTGAATCTGTAGAAGAAAAGCTAATTGCTTCAATAAAAATGTTAAAGGAAGAAAATCAGAAAAATATTTTTCAAATGTATTAGTTAATACAGGAAAGTTTGCCCTGTCTTGACTGTATGACAAGCCCAAACTTGTCCTAGGCTATTGGACTTCCCTTTAGTGAATAATTATGCACTGTCTTGTGACAAATATAAAAGCCTAGCATAAAATACAGAGAAAAGGCATGATAAAAAACAACGAGCCTTTTATAAAAAACAACATGCCTTTTCTCCGTACTTTACGCTGGGCTTTTATATTTGTCACAAGACTACGTTTTCTGCCTGGTCAATCTATTGCTAAATTATGCACTGTATTGTTGTGTATAGAATCATGGCAGTTATAAGCATTTTAAATGAGTTGGAGATTGTATCTAAATAAACAATGACAATGATTATTTATATTATAAAATGACTGAAAAGTATTCAAAACAATTGAAATACACAGGAATCCAACATAAGACTGAACTAATATATCATTAATAAGTAACAATTTTGACTACCATAAGTTACATAAAATACAGTACTTGTTATACAGTGCTTGCTACTGTATTTACAAAAATCCTAATCGTGTTCATAATGTTTAAGAATGGGAGAAATGCACCTATTTAATTCCTCCTCACTAGAGGGGATAAAAATCTCCCTTGGATGGACATACATTTGCTATTTAAAATCACATAGGACTTAAGTGTCCCAATATGGAGGAAACTAGTATATGTTCCAAAATATCAAAAGCCCAAATAAAATCATTTTGAAACCAGACCCCAACTTGACCTGTAGCTCAGTTGGTAGAGGATCAGACTAGTAAACCAAAGGTCGCGGGTTCGAATCCCTGCCGCACCAAGTAGAGTTTTCTTTACTTGTCCGATATGGTTCATCACTTGAAGTGACATTCAACATTATTATTCTCTACCCGAGTTCATTCTTCAAAAATTAAACTATTTAAGAGTTCTTTTTATGTAATATACTTTCAGGGGCCCTAATACAAAAATAATTTCTACAATGACAATTAAATGCCTGGGTTGAAAATTAGAGAAATCGATTGGCAAGGTGAAGCACTGCGTACGAAATGTCAGTGTCTTTTCAAAATAGTCAGTCACCACTTGGTCTTTTGACTTTGTAAACAGATCAACAAAATCGCACTCATCATCAATTTTTGGTTGATGCCTTTGAAATTGAAAATGCATAAACCACGATAATGGCAAATTGATATACACAAGAGAAACATATAAACTGTATACTTTTCCTCTGCCTCTGATGAATGGAGAGATATTCCTGGGAAACATAAGTTTTTATCGTATTATAATCGTATTTTTACAATATTTTTTGGCCTTTCGCAAAAAAATTGTAGTCGTCTGATTAAAGCTGTCGGTTTCCTAACAAACCGATTACCTATATGATTTCCAGCGGTTTGTTTTAATACGCAAACAAAAACCCAAATTAATTGGAACATAACGATGTAATGTCAATATATATTCTCAAAATCTGCTTGAATGGGATTGGCTGATAATTACAGGCAACATCAAGTATTCCCTCACACATCCTTGCTGACAAGTCTGCAAGGGTTGTCTGAGACTTGTTACAAGGTTGAAAAATGCATCCAACTTGCTACCAGTTGTCTGAGAAGTCTGATATTGCTGCGTGGATGGATGACTGAATAACAGGCCGCTACAAGATTGACAGCAGCAACTTATATCAGTTTAATAAAACAGTATCTTGTCTATACACTTGCAACAAGACAGTACGGGAATACATTATTGTCAAAAATTGTAAAATTTTTATTCGTGTACTCTATAAGCAATTTCATTGCTTGAGGTCAATCATATGTATCTACTAATATTACTAATATAGTAGGCTATATATACCTGACGACTGTCTTCTATTTGTTTTCTACTTTTACTTGAATCCTTCTCAGAATCAATTTGCTTTTTAAATATTGCTTCTTGTCCGTCAGCCTCCCTGAATACGTTTTTTATAAAAACACATTACTACATTTATTTTATAAGAAGTGAGGTGAAGAAATTTGTGTCTTGAACTACAGTACCGTTTTGTAGCTTCTATCCGTAGTTGAATCCGTAACCTCCTAGCCGCAATCCTTTCTTCTGGATCAGAAGAATCAACTGAAGGACCCAAATTTTCTTCTTCATCTCCTTGTCCGCTCATATTCATTCAAAGTCTCACAATTCTTATGAAATCATCCAAAATCAGAAAAGGTCAAAATATCCGTTCACAACGTTTCACACACTTTCCAAAATCATTGAGTTGCGTTGCTATGGGTAACAGACCTCGTTCCCAAACTCTCGGGCGTATATACCATCACGGACACTAAACTCAACCTTGGTTCGTAGATAAGGGGATAAGCCTTGGTTGCAGGATGCATATATGTTGGAATCAAATTACCAACTTAATTTCATTACAAATATTGCCCACTAATAAAGTAGCGCTTAATTAAGATGCATAACTCGATAACTTCGTTCGATAAAATTTAAGTTGGTAAAGGATGGATAGCGCAGTTCACTCACTCGAACTTATCAGTCGGATCACGGTTGTTGGCGAAATGTAGGTCCCATCGAGTAGTTGCTCAGGAACAAGAACCTTTCAAGCTTTTAACCGCCTAGAACTATTTTTTAGCCGTGGTTAGCCTTTGTTCTCGTATGAACGGCACTTTTAGATTTGATGTAGGATGACACTTTGACAGTTACCTTTGTTACACTGGCACTGCCAATGAGGCGTACGTGTCATCCCTGATACTAATCAAGCTTTTTGTGTGAAAAGACGTAGATGCTTGACATGCATACTCACGAGTCAAAGGTATTACAAAACCTAAAACGAGCATTCGTTCCTTCTGTCTGTTAACCAGCATATTCTGTTTAAATTTTTTTCTGATGCGCTGCCAAGGCAACAATGTCAACTTGCTTTGTTTTGTTGGCGTCTTGGTGTGTTGCTCACTCATCTGTACCCTATGGTATTACTTGAGTGCATAGGTTGATTTAGGAAAAAATGACGACCTCAGTTGATCCACGAAGTTACATTGAGTCAAAGGCAGTGTCGGACATTTCTCACAAAGGCTTACGAATTACCGCGAGAAGCGCCACAGTGTACACATGTGATGTCCCGGACAGAAAACAAATTGCGAAGGAGAATTATTTACGACGCAGTTATCAAATGAAAAGATGCGGGTACAGCTCAGTAACCTATAAACCTTACGAAACAGTTGGAGAAGTGTTTTTGGACAACAAAAGCCTTATTCTCGTGGCGTTGGGACAACAGGAGGATGGAAATATTGATGTAGAGGTAGAATGTTAACTAGCTTTGCTTGTTCATGTTTGTGTTAAGTTAATAATACCTGACCAGTAACTCCCCTAGTCTCTTGAAAATTTTTCAGTCACAGGCCAGCTTTGTTTTTTGCGCAACTTTTATATCCTCGGTTCTCTCACTCTTAAAGGGACCTGACGTGTTTAATCTTATTTAAGGCCAAAGTCTAATTAAACTAACAAGAAATGACCGTCTTGAACCGCGACTTTCTATGTGGAGATACTTTTCAGCTCTTGTTATTTATATAGTGAAATTTGCTGCGAATCTAACCCTCACGTTTTCTCCTCGTTTTTGTAATTCATTAGTAAATTACCTGTGAAAGCAAGAAGCAATGATAAACTGCTTCAATGTGAATTATCATGAATTATTACATTATTCCAAAAGATTAAGAACTTGCAAATAAGCTGGAGTGTATTCTAAAAGTCATCTTATGAAAATATCTCTGGCAAGACTGACTTCATGACTTTAGAATGCTTTAGCTCTTCCCACAACTGCATTATAAGCTAATTTAGTATTATTGATAATTAATAACAACAACATTATTAATTAATTTATAATTATTGATTGATATTAATCAACTATTTTGTATTTAACAAACTAGGCAACATGTCAACAAGCACACTTTTTCTATGAGCAGTTAGTGAACAAGGGCAAAGCCCAAATAGCTCATAGAAACTAAAACAAGGGCAAGTTATCCAATTATTTTGGTATACATTTCACCTTTTACATGTTTTATGTTCAATATTACATCAATTCCCACAAATTAATTGTTAATCTTTTGAAAATGCACATTCAAGCAAAGTGATGGCATTACTATATCACATACTAACAGCAAATGGTAAAACATATAGTAACCAATCAAATTGGTGGATTTGTGATAGACAACAGTAAATTTAAGCTAATTGTAGTAAGTGATGACAAGAAACATTAGGACCACAAAGCCTCCTCAGGCACTAATTTACTTTGAGGTACAACTAATTGAATCTATAACTTTGAGAGGTTATGAATAGCATTCAAAACTTGTAGAACTACCAGTACCTTGAGCACATTACATATTACACTCTACTCACAAAGTATGACAATAATTTGAGAAGTTTGTGGATGCTTGTGAGATGTTTCACAAAGGTCAGAAAAGTAATGAAAATATGGGCTCAATTGCTGAGGCCATCAACATTGACATGTCATGCGGTCTTCAAAAAGACCTTTTCAAAGAGTTAAAACCATGCAACTAGAAGCAATGTTATCAATAAAGTCTATCTTAAATTGACACAACAGTAAAGTAACTGTTCATTATAGGTAGTGGTAAAGGTCTACCAGTAATGATCTTGTGATAAAGTGATAAAGGTCCACCAGTAATGACATTTGATTATGAAAAGGATTTGGAAGATGTGGGTGTCAGGGATTGAAGCCTTTAAGACCTGATGTGAGAAATTGTTTGATTCTGATCAACAACCTATGAAATTGATTGGAAAAAAACTCATGGTAGTTGGAGATTAATTGCAATATTTATACGTGTTTGGAAGTTGATCATCCAGGTTAGTGTAGGCATTAGAAAAACTGTTGGTGAAAGTGACTGATGTGTTGATGGCCTCAGCGGGTGGTCATCTTTAGGGTCAAGTGAGGAATCTGAAGATGACCACTGCTAAGGCCGTCGAAATGTCAATCGCTTCCACCAACAATCTTTCTCAAGACTACACTAACCTGGACGATCAACTTCCAGAAATATGTAAGAATTCTCCCAGGTTGAAACCATTTATATGTGTACTTTAATCTTTATACAATTAGCCCTTAAATATATTATGCTTATGGTAGTCACATTCCTGCTTGTGTGAAATGTTGCTGCATAGAGGATCTAGCAGGCTAGTGGCTTAATGTACTAGAAGAAGGAAGTGAAAGCAAATAAATTTTTAAGAATGGTAATACATTTTGAAAGTCTAATTTTGCATGTAAGACCAAAAAGTTACTATAGTAAATAAGTGTAGGTAATTCACCTATCAATGTAAACCCTGTGGGGGGAGGCTGGGCAAGGGTAGAGGGTTTGATTAGTAGAAGCGTCCCGTCCCTGGGAAATTTGATCAATTGCTTTGTCCCAGGAGTGGGCAATTGCAAGTTTAGTTGCACGATAAATTCTAAAACTAATGAAAGACCAAATATTGCAGTTAAAATCCCTTTGGGTCAATGCATAAATTCCCTCTCCCAAATGCCTAGCTCTATCATAATTCAAAAGAGCAATGAAAATTATTCGTTAGCAACACACGTAGTTTAAACCACACATTCTTCGTGGGTGTGACCGTTGTCTCAGACGGTACGGCCCTCGTGGCGGTCTAACTAATTCTCGGGAGTCTATATCCCACTGACCCTAAATGATCAATGTGTAAGCCTTACTTGGTTCATTTTTTTACTTGTTTGGTTAGGTTTTCAATAAAGGTTTTTAATAGTTCTCTGTTGCATACTTTATTGCTTCAATCTATTTGTTGTTGTTATACATTAGACTAGTATAAGAGCATTAGACGTATTAAAACATAACAGACTGAAAATTTTGGCCCCTTGGTGGGGGGAAAGTCACAAGATTTGACCAAAATTTCGCTCCCCACCCACGGGAATTTGAATCGTTTTTGAAGTTTTTTTCAAATTCGCTACCCTTGTCCGGCCTCCCCCACCACACACGGGATCTAAATTGATAGGTGCATAATGAAGTTTCAGCTCTCTTGCAAGGTTAAAAATGAACTTAATTGTCGTTTTCTTGGTTGTCTATTGTGCCTGAATTTTTGTGCGGCCAATCTCGAAAAGGGGAAATATTAAGATGTGGAAAACTCTGAAATGGAAAATATTCAGAGTCAACGCATGCATTTTATTGCAGAATATATAGATAAGCAAGGTTTCAATTGACACGGCCACGAAAGGTCCTCTTTCGTTTTCAAGCATTAGCACTTATTTGCACTTATTTCAAGCACTTATTTGTAGTTCGCATCTAAGGTCTACGTCTGCAGACAGTTATGTCATAGCGTCACGTTATGCTAAATCTTGCAGCAAATAATCGTTATGGGTATTTAATTCGGCCAAGCAAATGATGTCTTCTTCAGATGAACTTCGTCATGTACAATGGCTTTCAGACGTTCTTGTTATTCTTTGATGTGGAAAACTATTTGAAAGCCAGTTTGTCATCAATTAGGACTTCTTGGAAGGCAAATATAATTACACCGAGCTCTCGCAGCTGGTAGTATAAAAGACTTTGCGAAAGGCTTGGTCGTCTATTTCTGTTATTTTGGTCGCTTTGAGGATATGGACCTCTTTGTAAAAATTCTTTTAGATTGTTCATTTGGGCCGTGGGACTGCGGACAATCGTTATCGAATGGTCATTCGCAACAGGGTTTTCACCAGACAGATAAAAATGGAACAGTATCGAAGGAAAAAAAATGGTAAACGAGAGATTTTCCATACCCAGTTGGCAGCACACACCCTGCGTACTTGACTACAATAACTCTCCGTGCTTCGTAATGTTGCTCTTTTAAACGCAACACAGTCGTATACTTAAACACTGAACAGAAAGTCTGCTCATGTGTTAGCTTGGTAAATATCAAACGACTAGAAGACGTTCGTCAAGCTCGTCCACTCACAAAAACGATTTCTGAGCCCCAGACGGGAATAAAACCCGCAACCTTCTGATGACCGGTGAGACGCTCTAACCATTGAGCCACTACGACTCAGTTGGCCAGCTAGGCTGCAGGTTCGTCATATGTCTTAGACTTGAGTGTCTAGAAATGTGAAGTGGAAGAGAGCAAAATGCAATGCGTTTGATTGTTGAGGAGTTCACTCCTACGCTGGTTTATACATTGACACAAACACAATGCAAATTTTTCAAATTTAATTCTCATACATTAGCTTCACAGCCTTTCTGTATGATAACATACTATTGGATTTGGACGAATAACAAACTAATCACACAATATCATCATGACTACACTTAACAAAACATGAATACCGGTAGTTATCGAATATATGACAGGGATTCTAAAACAGCAATGGTAATTTATGTTCATTAATGGCAATGTTCTTCAATTCAAAGTGATTATATTGTAACGCTCGTCCATCTCGTTCGCTCTCCAAAACTCTGGCATTTCTCAGTTCTGGTGTGAACGCTGTGAATTTTGCCGGTACTACGAGACCAACTTCCCTCTTTCTCTTCCCCATTACTCGTGCGACTAGCTGATTTTCGGCGCGTGCTTGTAGGTAGAAGCTCAATAAGTGTGATAGTTCTATCGGTACATGGCCCACAAGGGTTTTGACAGTGTCTGGTTTTATTACATACACGCCGATTGCATTAGCATTCTATTCCTTTGCTTCTGCACGTGTGTCTTCTTCGCACTGTAACACTTGATTGATTTCGGGGGTCCACGTATTCTTGTACACATGATGTCCTCTGATAACTGTTTCAAAACTTACTCTATAATACATATTGTATTCAGTTGACGAAGCTCTTGCCATTTCTCAGACGTTTCCACTACGGCAGTTGAATATCACAGTATTCTGTTATAGCTTTGAAGAGCGCGCTAAATTCTGACGCACTACACCGCCACGGCATGCCAAGAAATTTGACTCAGGATATGTTGTATGATTGTCAAATTTAGAATTGCCACTGTATTTAACATTACAAATAGTGTGCTTTGTTGAAAGCATGGTAGACCTGAATAAAGACGCAATTTCTCACAAGGGGAAGAAAATTAAGAAGTATTCATTCAAGAAAGAAGTGCTTGCGTGTGCTGAAAGAAGGGGAAATCGACCCGCTTCCAAGCAATTCTCGGTTGATGAAAAGAGAATACGGGAATGGCGAGGTAATAAGAGTAATATCGAAGGCCTTCTTGAGACTGCCAAAGGAAAGCAACGGAGTAGATTGAGTGGAGGTGGTAAAAAACCTTTGAGTTCCAAACTTGAAGAAGTCATGTTGGAATGGATTGAAAGTCGGCGTTCTCGAGGATTACGAGTCTCGTGTAAGCTCATAATGAAAAAAGCGGAAATAACGTATCGTCCTATGACAGAAAACAACCTCGTGGACGGCGAAGACTTTAAAGCTTCCAGAGAATTTCCGCAAATTTATGAAGCGAAATGGATTATCATTAAGACAAAAGACCTCCGTCGCTCAGCAAGATCCGGAGAGAATGGTTGCAAAACTTATGTCGTATGTAATCCAGGTTAGGAGACTACAAGAGAAACACAAGTACAAAGCCTCTGACATAATTGCAATGGATGAAACCCCAGTTTGGCGTGACATGATATCCGAAACAACTGTTGACGTGAGTGGAAAGAAAACTATTACTCTGAAATCTACCGGTCACGAAAAAGCGAGAGTGTCGGTTTGTCTTGCTGCAAATGTTACCCACGTACAAAAAGAACACTTGCTAAACCGGTTTAAAACAATAAAAGTCTTTTTATTCACGAGAATGTAATCAACAGACAACAACAGAGTTTTTCGCTTTTTTTAACCTTCGAGCTGTTCTCAAGTGATTTTCCCAAGTTTTGTTCACGTGTTCGTCACGTACGTGGGCAGTTAATTACAATCGCGCGAGAGTCTGATTAAAATCACGAGAGCACTTGTCACACACTTCCCCACTAACAGAATGTCTTCCACGACATGGAAGTTTCTGTAGCCAAATCAACAAACTAGTACGGGTAGTTGACATTCCAGTAGGGTTGGTAAAATGGTGGCGGTGGGAACCAACGGATATACTAGGTATGACTGCGTTGCGTGAACCGCAGATATACCTGGCGGTTGATATACTGGATTTCCAAAGTCATAGTAGTTCAGGGTTTCTGGGCGGTGGAGTGTCCGTGTACTTCGGCGAATTTCAGGCGGAACTTCAGGTTGGATCTCTGGCATAGACCGGACTTCAGGTTGAACCTCTGGTATCTATGCTTGGTTATTAACAAGTGGATTTTCAGGCTGAGTTACCGGTAGGGGTTCCATTTGGTTGAAAGGTTGTATGTCAGGCCGGGAAGGGGTGTCGCTGGATCCTTCCACGGTTTCTGGGGGTCGGGACATCTTGGTTGATGGGTTTTGCCTCGGTGCTGGCAACCTTTTACGGAGAAAATGGAGTTGTGTTTCTACCTCTTCGCTGTCGCTCTCACACAAAGTCCCATCCTGTTCAGGCCTGGGTGTAGTTTGTTCACCGTTTTCCTTAGAATGTCTGCTCTTCTGTGGCTTTAGTGGCCGTTTCCTGTCTACTGGAGACGGTATCAGCGGAAGAAAGTCACACGGTAGCAGTAGGTTTCTGTGTAACAGTCTGTGTTTTCCTTCTCCAGTTTCTTGCTTTACCTGGTAGACAGGGCTATGAGCTTTTTGGTTGACGACAATGTGTACTGCATCTTCCCAATGAGATCTAATCTTTCCCGGTCCGCCACGTTCCGTCATATTTCTCACCAGAACCCGATCTCCCGTATGTAATGTAGAGTACGTGGCCTTCTTGTCATGCTTTTTTCCTTTTGCACTCGTCGTTGCGCTGTGTTTACTTGCCAGGCTGTAGGCACCTCTCATTTCGCCACTCCATTTTTCTACATAATCCTTGTACGCAGTTGGTTTCTCTTCCGTACTAGAGCCAAACATCTGGTCAATTGGAAGTCGAGCAAAGCAGGAGATAAAACGGTGAAAACTCAGTTGCATTATTGCGCGTGCAGTTGTACGCATGGACCAGTTTAGGGACATGAAGGTGACATCGGCTCTTTTGATTTTCCGGAAGTGTCCGCAACATGGACAGGAGAGTCTTGTTGAACCTCTCTGCTTTTCTATTCCCTTGAGGGTGATAGGGCGTTGTTCGTGAGCGTATGACTCCACTCCAGCTGGTTAAATAGCTTGTTCTCGAACTCCCTCTCCTGGTCGTGTCAGATCCGTGTCGGAAACTCATACCTTAGGACAAAGTCATTGTACAACTTTTCGGCAGCAGTGCGCGCTTCTTTGTTTTTCGTTGGGTATGCTTGCGCGAAATGTGTGAAGTGATCGACGATCACTAGCAGGTATTCGTGGTCACTTGAGCTCTTTTCCAAGAGGAGAAAGTCCAAGGAAACTAACTCCAAGGGGGCGTACGTGACAATATTCTGAAGAGGCGCAGAAGTGTGAGTCGTTGGTCGTCGCTGTTTTAGGCAGCGACACACACTTTGTACGAAGTGTGTTATGTCCCTTTGCATGTAAGGCCAGAAGAATCGATCGCGTGCCAGCTCTATAACTCTCTCGGCAGCAAAATGACCCATTTCTTGGTAGAGTTTTTTATACACCACGAAACGGTAGCATTTTGGTGGTACCAACTGCATACTCGATCCTCTCTGCCTCCTTAAGATCCCATCATCCCCAATAACTAGCTTATTCCACTCCCGGATAAGGGCTTTAGTCTCAGGTGTTTCTCGTCTGAACTCGTCACTTCCAGGTTAATGATTCTGTTGTTTCAGTGCGCGGGCCTTTCCAATACTGGGGTCTTCCTTTTGGGCGAGGACGATGTCCGATGTTTCAAGCTTCGTCAGCGTGCCCAACTCCGGTACGAAGTCTTGGTACTCGGTTTCATTACCTTCGCCAGTTAGGGATGCTATCCACGATGTTTCCTCTCGCTCCATAGCTTGTATTCCAAAGAGGGATGCCTTAATGGTGTCCTGGGAGGTTTCTTCAGTACAAGAGCGCATGTACTCCACGATATTCAGAGGCATTCTCGATAACGTATCGGCGTCTTGGTAGTTCTTTCCGAGTCTATATTTGATCGTGAACGTAAAATCAGCCAGTTCAGTCACCCAGCGTTGACCAGCCGCATTAAGTTTTGCCGTGGACAGCACGTAGGTCAGTAAGTTGTTGTCGGTGAAGACGGTGAAGGACTTCGCGTAATAGAGGTAATCTCTAAATTTTACTCGCATATGGACCATTTCAGTGCCAGGAATTCTAACTTACCGGAATGAAGGTGACAGTTTTTCTCCGGTGATGTGAGCGTGCGGGATCCGTAACCAATGACGCGTGATGTTCCCCCTTGTTCTTGATAAAGCACCGCTCCCAGACCTTCTTGAGAAGCATCTTGGTTTAAGCTTTACTTCGTGCTGTCGAAGTCGTCGAATTACGGTGTGAACGTGTTGCACGTGTTCATCGAATGTTCAGCTAAAAACGATAACATCATCTAGATAGGGAATGCAAATTTCATCGTGAATTCCTTCTAGGCAGCTCTCCATGAATCGTTGAAACCCAGCTGGAGCGTTTTTGAGGCCAAAAGGTATACGCAGCCATTCATAAAGTCCCCAAAGTGTAATAAACGCCGTCTTGTGCTGATCCTCTGGGCTGATAAAACCTTGGTGATATGCTTTACCTTGATCCAGGAGAGAGAACCAAGAATTGGCCCTTAGGTTTTCCAGCGTAGTCTAAACCCTTGGTAAGGGATGACGATCAGTAACTGTTCGTTGGTTAGTCGACACATAAACGTAACGTCCCGTCCTTTTTGCGCACGCATACAACACGCGAAGAATACGCAGATCTGGATTTGCGTATCCATCGACGGTTTAGCAGATCCTCGACATATTGTTTTACCTCGGGGTACAAGGTTCTGTAAATTGAGTTTGCTCGTATGTGGTCTCGGTATTGCCGTATAGTTTCGCTGCACAGGTGTATCATCTGTCAGATTGACTTTCATCTGTAGCTCGTCAATGCAACCGATATCGTCATCGTCATAAACGTAACGTCCCGTCCTTTTTGCGCACGCATACAACACGCGAAGAATACGCAGATCTGGATTTGCGTATCCATCGACGGTTTAGCAGATCCTCGACATATTGTTTTACCTCGGGG
>JBAHVQ010000486.1:268667-283062 GCA_036872915.1 Nanipora kamurai | reverse complement strand
TACATCTTACTAGTAGCATTCCTGACGATGACTAAAACCTACATCTTACTAGTAGCATTCCTGACGATGACTAAAACCTACATCTTACTAGTAGCATTCCTGACGATGACTAAAACCTACATCTTACTAGTAGCATTCTTGACGATGACTAAAACTTACATCTTACTAGTAGCATTCCTGACGATAACAAAAACCTACATCTCACTAGTAGCATTCCTGACGATGACTAAAACCTACATCTTACTAGCAGCATTCGTGACGATGACTAAAACCTACATCTTACTAGTAGCATTCTTGACGACGACTAAAACCTACATCTTACTAGTAGCATTCCTTACGATGACTAAAACTTACATCTTACTGGTAGCATTCTTGACGATGACTAAAACTTACATCTTACTGGTAGCATTCCTGACGCTGACTAAAACCTACATCTTACTGGTAGCATTCCTGACGATAACTAAAACCTACTCGAAACGTAGAATTTCAATAAATATGTTTTTACTGTTCGCAGTTGCTGTTGTTCGGTATTTAGGTTCCTCTTGTCAAGGGTATTTTACCACATGCTATCTTTAAGGACCACATCCCAGAGAAGAAAGTTAGTCAGCAGAGAACTACTCGCTACAGGTCCACATGTCTATACGTACCATTTGGGAAAAGTTAGTAATTATCACTATATAAGTCCAAGCTGACTTGAAGTTAAAATCTCCGGCATTATAATTGCCCGTTAGTTCTGTAACGCTGAAATACAACGTGAAAAGAAAAAAATATATAAAAGAAACAGACAAAAAACATGCGAATAAACTGAAGCAATATGCCTGTGCAAGAATTTTAAACAAAGTTTAAACATATAAATACTTTCCAAAGATCTCTGAATTGGCTTTATTCATTCATTTATTATATTATTATATATAACAGGCAAAGTTTTTTCTTATTCTACGGGTTAAGCCCCAATTATACAGGGATGCCAGGGTAAAATTTCGAATCCAGGGGCTAAAAATAGGAGCTCGGAGAAAATTCTACTCTGGGTAAACACCTTAAAAAATCGGTTATTTCAACAAGTAAGTGAAAATCATAAATAACTAACGTGAAAAATTTCAGTGTTCTTGGATTTCTCTTCTTTATTTTACACTTTTAAAGTAACTCCTGAGAAAAAGTTGAGTGGTTAAAGCCGCCCGGCTGTGGCGTCCCTGTCATGCGATATGATTGTCTTGTACAATAGACCATTTCTCTAATGCCAAGTTCCTAGTGTATGACGGGTAGATCCAGTCCCCCTGGGCGTAAACGGACAAAAGTACAGTTTCAAATTACCCGCTAAAATGACCGTTTGCCACCAGGGCGGACTGAATGTATCCGTCATACATTAGAAACATTTGAGAAATGGCGCAGTGTTTATCCTGTTGCATATGATTAACTCACCTGAATCGTAAAGTAAATGGTTCGAATCTGGGTGGTATAGTTAGATGTTTGTTAAAATTGATCGTCCAGGTTAGCGTAGTTTGAAGAAAGACTGTCGGTGGAAATGACTGATGTTTCGACGGCCACAGAGGCAGCCATCTGACTCTGAAGATGACTGAGATCACTGATCCCGTGAGGTCGTGATAGATCACTGAGACCGTGGAAACTTCAGTCACTTCCACCAACAGCCTTTCTCAAGACTACACTAACCTGGACGATCAACTTTCACAAACATCTCACTAAAATCTCACTAGATAGATGTCTCGATAAGCGAGAAAATCGTAAGCGGGAATAGTGGCCAAGAGACAACAACGTATAGTCCTTTTTCATAAAGATGGCAGCTTGCACGTAAACAAGGCTCGTGAGGCAAAAAGCTCTTACATGGCTCTCGACAGGAAAATTTCTGCTTTTGAACATTTTTCAATTTTACAGAGTTTTTCTCGCCGGCGGCTATGTAAGAGTTTTTCCTGAATTTGTTTTGACCCGCGAGTAGAGAATTACTAGACATAGAATGCGGGCTCCTATCGCTTGCCAGTAATCCGGAGGGGTCAAATGTGGAGGTCGCCATTTTCACTTGATTTGCCCTTTGGAATGTACGGAAGAAACTAGGTTAGTGGATCTGACCGTGGTATTTTTGCCACCTCGCAGGAAAACAATACAACACCCGAGCCTCATTTTTCGAACAATTTTTTTGAAAGTGGACCACCAGACGTAAATCCAATATGGCGGATTTGTAAGGGAAAAAATATCTTCAATTTCCCATGTCACGCGACTAAGCACGAATTCTATGATAATAATTCTATTCCCGCGAGTCTTGTTTTCGTTTACAAAATCATTGATGTACTTCAATCGTCACAGATACTCACAAAGCGACAAATGTTGCTAAGATTCTGACGACGGTATAAGAAATTACTCCATGCTTGCAATTCTCGATAAATTCACTAAAAATTAAATGAATATACGGCAAGAAGATCGTTAAACCCAAAATACACCAACATATTTTGATGGTACTATACCCCGTTTGCGCTAAACATTTTAGTACTAAATTTAAAGCTTCGTTGAGTTACTTCACCAAGTCATGGTGGCGGAAACGGCACTACCTCCCTAATATGTTATAAGGGTTGCTTGGCCCCCCAATAATTTGATTCGTTCCGATTGACTCGTTCTTAAAAATGCGTTATAGCGATGAATTAAAAGTAAGGGGTAGGTTAAGACCAAAAGTTCCGCATTAATTGTGGTTTCCAGTCGTCTTGAGGTTGAAATTTTCCTATTTAGATCTGCTAAAAAAACCCTATATTTTATTACATTGACATACTATGTAAGTATTACATGTTCCCCTAAGTTGCGTCTTTTGCTACTTCTTTCCCCTGCAGAACTCACTCTGAAAATCCGGCAGAATGCATCTCTAAGTATTAAGATACAGACAATTATTATTTTTAGAAATCAAAAATGTTCTCCCCCCTCTCACATCCTTTCCCAAGTCCCGCTTCATGAACTGGGATGGCCCCCAAGTAAATTCTATATTCTGCCGCCGGTGGTGGGTGAAGCATGGTGAAGGGTTGGGCAAGTTAAAAAGTGGGTGTACCACACATATGAGCAAAAATGTTGGTCTTAGAATTTTCATCCCCTACTGATGTTAAAGCGTGGTTCTCGTGTAATCGTAACGACTCTCTCCGACTATCGCACGATACAAGACTTTTCCGTTGCACGATTATCGTACGATTGTAGGAACATAGCAGTATTAATGATCGTAGTGATCGTGGCACTCGTGGAACCTGTGTCGTGGAAGTAGACTCGAGGTCTACTTTCACGACCGCTACGATTACAACAAGACAGTCACTGGACTATCGCGCGATCGTATTTCTATGTGTGAACATCTCCGCGACTGTAATGCGACCCAGATAAGACAAATTTAATATTCCACGTGCCTTTGCAAGCTTGGTTTTCACAATCCTTTCAAGATAGTCGTAGATTAATTAGGATCATACGAAAACAAGACTATATGATTATCGTGACGTCGAAAGACCTTGTATCGTGCGATATAGTCGCACAATCGTTACGATTATATCAGAATCAGGCTTCAGATTACGGTTGGTAATCAGGTCGGACATAACAGACCAAAATGTACAAATAACAGTGACTATTTAATCCTGGTTTTCCATGTTATGGTAACGATCAGCACTTCTGGCTTAAAAAGTGTCAGAACTGCCACGGGAATACTTTATAAATCTAGTGGGGAAGCCTTGTTCTGAAAGCAACAGGTAGGGCTATGGTCTCCCGCAAAGATGTACAAGGTTAGTGTTATTGAATACTAGTTTTCCAGATAATCGTAACGACCGACATTTGCCGCCCCAAAACTGTGAGAACTACCACGCTTATACTTAATAAACTTAGGGGGGCAAGCCTTCTTTTAAAACCAACAGGTAGGGCCATGGACCCCTCTCACGCAAATTGACACCCATGATTTTGTGGTTAAAGTTATATAGTAATAAAATGCCATTCTTAACATTGAGGGAACTGAGGACTATAACTTACTTTCCCATTGTCCAGTTCGGAAGACAGCAAACAGGAAAGAGGTGACATACTTGAGGCTTTAACTTCACAACGTTCTCAAAGTCTTCGTATTCCGAATTCAAGTAGCTGAGCAAATAGGCCAAAAACGATAAAATAGCGAAGGCTTCATAACACTCTCGAATGCTGTCAAAGTATATTGCTGCTTTAGGAAAACGAAGAGCAAGCCACTGTGACAAAAAAGGGAGAAGAAAAGGAAAAAGCGTCATTGTCTATTCTAAGCTTGACGGCGAAGAGAAGTCCGTTCGGTGGTTTTAAGCCTGTTGACTGCCAGGTTGTAATACTGGATGCACAACATAGAGAATGTATATTTTAGGTCGTTCTTCCAGATTAATTGAAGTTTACAAGTTATTTAGTGGTACAAAGTTTCGACTTCCTACACGGAAACAATCTTCAGTAACACTGAAAATATGATAAAAGATAAGCGACCATTGTTCCCTCTCATGAGTCGTGAGTTCTTCTAATGCGCAACACACCAATAAGGCCAGTTTTTTCGGAGGTAAATATCTTACATCCATTAAGTAAGATAGTGCCAGTAACATAAGCTAGCTAGTCTGTTCACTGGCGCGTAATTTTTACTTCAGTCGCATGATGGGAGATCAATTTCGCTTTTCAATTGAGGTCGCGACGTACAGGAGCTAACCCACACGCCACTTTTTGTCATGCCTTGTCTCGTCTGTCTGCAAGTCTCACACCTTTCCAATTGACGATGACTGAACTTAGGACATTGGTGTTTGTACAGGATTGAGGACCTTCTGTCCCTAGGAACACTTTCTGACTCTCTGATAGGGATCCAAAGAAGATTACGGATTCAATCCCTATTGAAGCCTAAAAAAGGCACTACAAGCTCAGATGTTCACCCACTTTCGAGATCTACTCAACAAACCTTATAAGACAGGACATTCAGTTCAGACGAAATATGAAGGTATAAACACACAGCTTTAATAGAAATATTCCTTTAAAGCTACGAGTGCAACTTTCAATGACAAAAACGCAAATTGGTGAGAAGCCTCCGAGGTACAAACCACACGCCGCAATGTTAAATAACTCAAGTTAAGAGATTATGATAAAGGGGAGGTTCAGCTGCTTAGTAAAGAGAAGTCTCAATGTCTTAATGATTCTCTTGTTATTACAACAACACTCTTGCGAACGCATCAACATGGGTAAACCAATTTCAAGAGATTGTGACAGAAGAAAAACAACATAAAAATCCCAATATCCAAAACGTCTGCGTAGAAAAGTTTAAACAGTAGACTTCCGAATGTATTAATTCCGTGAAGAGCGACACATTACTACCAAATTTAGTGAACGTTTGAGGATACTATTACAGTATACTCTGTAATATATACTCCGTTTGAGGATACTCTCCACTGTACAAACGCTACTTTTTGGGCGAGGCAGTAATTTTCGTGTTGCCAAAATCGTTCAGTCTGATGAAAGTTGATAATTCACAATTTCCGTACAGTTACGTTTTGATAATAACGATTGCTGCCTCCCATTAACGATCAGCATTCAATGGAACCAACAATTCCTCTCTTAAATCTCTTACAAAAACCCTTCATATCTTGGTTCTCATAAACCACAAAACTAATTTTCTGAAGTAATCTTCCGCGTAATCATTCTTTTACCCATAACTGTCGAAAAGTTTCTCCTGTGGTTACAATTAAGGGAGATTTCATGAGATTGCATCGTCCCTTCTTACGCAAACCGCATACCCCACGGACAATATTTCATTACTGAATATGTCCTTTGCAGCTTGGCCTAAAACAATTCGCAAAGCAATATCTGGAGAGCAAGCGAAATCCAGTGCGTTTCCTATTTCGTTGTTTTGGAAATCCCACTGTTCTCCAGTGACCCCATGCTCTCCAGTTTTTCATTGTTCTGAGTTAGTTTTGGCTAGCTGCAAACGGCCTATTACTTTTCAGGTATAAGAATTTAAACGTATTGTTTGGTACTTGAGATTCCGCAATGAAAACAAGACTTATTTTCGTGGTTAAACCTATTCGAGTTTGGTTCTTTCAAATACTTTGAGGTTCGTGCTTTGAGAAAATGTCGTTCATTGAAGAATTAACCCTTTAACGCCGAACATCCAAGACACTGGACTCCAAGAACAAAAGAATAAAGAGGAGAACAAAACAAAAACAAAGAGAAAATAAAAAGCCCACGAAAAAAAAATCAGTCTGGCGTTAAAGTATTAATTAAAATATAATGCTTCGCGATGTTTATCTGAAGAAGGAAGAGCATCCCTCGCCATGTTCACAGAATGGAAAAAAATTCCATGGTTGTGTCATGTGTGCTTGGTTGAATGATACACTCATGAGCAAAATGAGCCTGACCACATGTCAATTTGGGGTAGCCAGTTTTGTTTTGTTTTCCCGAAAATTCGGTTGATACTTTCAAAAAATATATTTTTGAGTGTGTCATAAACCTGCAGTCACTTTTGAGTAACTGTGGGGTTCAGGGTAAGCAGTGTCTTTCAGTCTTCAACTTCAAGGTATTTCATTTCAATTCCATACACCAATTGCATAAATACTACAATGCATTAGTGTACACACACAGCCTCAACTTCATTCTTTTGAATTCTATCAAAAAACCACAAAAGTGCACACACAAATCAAATTCAGAAGACTGAAGTTGAGGCTATGTATGCATAAAGATGCATTGTGGTATTTATCCAATTGGTCTATACATTGTTCAACTCTTCCCCAACTGTTGGTCTCCCACTGACAAGTAAAATTATGTGGCATAATCCAGTGTATGTTGCTAAGGCATTGACAGACTTGGAAAAGTTAATGACGTAGTTTTTTAACTCTTTTCCAAAGGTAGATCTCATACTGATGGTGTCACAATCGTCAGGAGAATGTCAATAATTTTTCAAATTTGGAAATACTTTCAACAATAGTGTTTTAAATATAAAAATGATGTTCTGCTTTAATATCATAAATTTTTTAAGTCACTTTTTGCTTATTGATAAGTGACCATAACCTCTGCATAGCCACTGCAGCAAACACTTTAGATTGCCACAAACACACAACCCTTTATTAAAAATTGAATAAGCTGGACCAACAATTAAATGCAGGGTGTTTGAGGAGCAAAAGAACATGGCTATTTAATCAAATGAAACTCAATGAAATAATAATCTCTCAAAGTGATCCTTCACTAGATTTAAAAAAAACTAGTATCACTTTATTTATAATATTAATCTTTATAAAAAAGGTTTGTTGTCACTGAAAAGTTCCAAAGATCTTGGCTTGACATGAAATATTTGCATTTTGTGGTATATTGCTAGTTCTGGATGACTTTCTAATGCATGCAAAAGTGACACTCCATTTTCAGTTAAAACATGTGTATATTTGTATTACACAGCACTGCATTGTATTGTGTGTACTGTTTTACAACTGATGGTTATTATCTGCTTGTAGTACAACATATAGGTGTTCAGAATAAGAATCCCAAATAATAAGATGAATTTGTATGGCTAATATACTTTGGAATTTGTACTTTCAATGAACTTTGCACCTTTAAATGCAATACCAATCTTCTGATTAAACTGCAATTTCTGTCAAGTAGACCTATAAATAGTTTGTCTACCTGAATATTTTGTCTTAAATGCTTTCAACTTCTGTACTGTATTCTTCAATATAAAAAAAAGAATGAAAAGTTTAACTTACACTGGAAATCGAGTATATTGGCACCATCCAAAGGATCCTGAAATGAATTTAACAGAACAAATCATCAGACATAGTTTGATGTGACTCTGGCTAAACATTTGGAAAATAACTTGAGAAGGTACAGCTGATTACCCAATGTTTCAACATTACAGTCCAGTGTGTTCAATATAGGTTCATAGTTGTCAACATCCATGCAGAACCACTGATGATATTATCTATTAGCAACATGCAAACAGCCTCGACAATAGACCAACATTATCAAGATTGAATGGGATGTGGACAGAACTGTTAAACCATGAATCCATATCAAGTCTGCTGATGGGATTGTAGTTTGTTGGTAATAATTTTGGAATATCTTTGGAAAATAAATGATGCTTTGGAATTTTTCTTCCATTCAAGTGGAATTTTCTTTTCTTGAGAAGCAAATAGCATTTTGGTTTTCTTTTAAATCTTTTCTATATTATAAACAAAACCTTCCTACTTTGTACTTAAATTTGCCACACATATACTGTTATAATGAAAGAGTCCAATACATCAATGGATGTGCAAGAATGGTGACATTACATAGGGAATAATGTCCCATGTAAAAGATTTGCAAAAAGCCATCAGGGGAATTTTTAAAATCACCAGCTGATCAAGTTGTTGGTCAAGTTCTTTATAAAAATTGCCACATATAACCTTATAAGATAAAAGTCTGAAATCGGTGTAAAGATTTAATTATTTTGTTTGATGAATTATGCAACTCCTACTGAGGAAACCACGTTTTTTTGGCTCTGCCAAGATAACCCCTTAAACCATGTAATTTCAGGCTTAGATCAACAGACACTTTAAATGAAGATTCTAACTGAGAAGCTGAAATACAAGCAGCCAATAGGCCATTGTTAAACTGTTGTAGACTTACAATTGAATCAAATAAACTTTCTGCCTTTTTAACAACAGCTTGCGATCATGAAGTCAAGTTAAATTTACAGATTAAATATGGGCAGCCACAAAAATATCGTAAATTACTGTATAAAACATTAGATTTAGTCATAATGACCAAGATGTTAATGATACTAGAAGGTTAAGAAAAAATGAAAACGTGTTATTCTTGGATTTAAAATCACTGCAGCAAATTTAAATCGATCCAATTTTCTTTGCTAGTTAATCCATTTACTCAACTAAATGAGGTACAAAGTGAACTAGGTATGCACTGTAGAAGGATTAACAGAATTTCTACTTTCAGCTGTTTTAGCTGAAGGCTACTGAATGACTTTTGGTGGCAGCCAAGTTTCTTTATACGTTCGTACTTCCAGATACTAAGGTTAAATACAAACCAATGTCACATGACTATGTATGCTTATGGGGGAGCTTCGTAAATGTTAGATTGTCAAAGTTTGACAGCTTGGTATACAACTAACACGTAAAACCAATCGCTAAATGGACAGAAATTCAATTATTATTATAGTATTGGTTGACACCTAAGTCAGAGTTATTTGTACATTGGTATTTGAATTTAAGGCTTACCTGATGACATATCTCTGAAGATGAGGCTTCGTGTAGTTTATCAAATGTTGTATTATACCCGCAAAGGCAAATGCAATGGTAAAGAACACAAATATTCCCCCAATGAACCATGCTTGTGTATGAGTTTTTGCTTTCCGGTTATGTAATTCCCAAATACATAGAGGTACGGTGATACATAACAACAAAATATAAAGAACCACAGCTATAGGCTTCAGCCACTGTTTCCAGTGACTACAGCAAGAAGGTAACGCCATGTCATTTTCTCTCCATGACAGTCCCTAGTTTATTTGATTTTAATATTTCATGCCGCCATTGACATTTTAATTTAAAGATCACTTCCGGGGTGTAATCTCACTCGAGTTATACCGGACTTTAATACGATGGTAGAGAGCTCCGGTTATAGCTCACGTCTCATTGAATCGTGGGCTCAAGTGGTGTGTCCCAGTGTGTGTCAGTGTGTTAGTGGTTGCATAAGAAGTACCTGCGTAAATCAGACGCTGTAATCTTCACTAAAATGTTACGAAGAACTTTGACAAGAGGTGATCAATAAATTTTATTTTCTATAAATGTTTTATCGTGTGGTCATTTGAATTTAGTTTTATGTATATTTTCCATGTCAAAATTCGTAGTCTGTCGATGGCGTCGTCACAACAGCACTTCGGCCAAAGGTCATCCCAAGATTACAACTCATTATACGATTGTTCCTCGTGAAGCAGATGAGAGATGGAAAGGTTAGTTCAACGGCTGACCATTAACTATTCAGCGCAAAAATCTGTGTGCCTTATAAACGAGTCAGCTGGGGTGATTTTTTGAATAGTCAATTTTGCCACATGTTTAGCTAGCTTTTTGATATTGATTTTATGTATGTATAACTGTAACTGACATCACTTGACATGGTTAACGTTGCAAAGAAAAAGCCAAAAATTGTAGCAATAGAGTTAGTATTAACATTTCCCCCATTGTTCCAGTAACATATTAAAAAATTCATCAAAGTGAAGTGTTTTATAAAAGGCTTTTTACTTACAAATCACACTAACAATCTTTTGTTAGAATCGTGTTTGTATCCTTTTGATATGAAGGGCAGATGTCAATATTACTCGTGACATCTGCTGTTCCTCCATTGGCAGGTCCAGGTCAGTCATTCAGGTGATAGGTATGATGCATCTGTACACCTCAACAGAGAGAACCCTCAGAACAAATTTTTGAAACTTAATAAAATATCCCATGATTCCTAACTGAGAAAATTCGTAATATCATAAAAACATTTCAGAAATTCAAAAAAATATTGATTCAATTTTTATTTCTCAATTCCCATTGTGATCCATCACTAAATTTCCATTGTGATTCTACTTGCACTGTGATTAAAAAAAATATTAAATTGGATAAAATATTAAAGTCTCAGGAAATTTTTGCTGATCAAACTGTGGAATGCCAAGGACTCAGAAAAACTCTGAGTTCCAGATGGGACTCGAACCCGCAACCTTCTGAATGCTAGCCAGATGCTCTAACCATTGAACCACTAGAACTCAGAAAAAACTTTAACAGTATCAAACTGCAAAACTCTTAATTCTAATTGGATAAAATATGTTTGCATGCAAGTGTCTAATAATAAACCTTAGAGCTCTGATACATTAATGCTACATTAATACTCTATTATTATATGGCAACATTTGTTTTCCAGTCTGTATGCATGATGATTGGCTGCCTACATGTAGCTGTGTAATAAGTTTTTGTACTGACCATTTAACTCTAAATGTCAGTTCCTTGTTCCAAGCAAGCAACTTGTGTGTTTGCATGGAAATATAAGGGTGCTTATTGAGAGGGGGCACGAATTTGGATGGGTGCACTAATTCAAACATTTCTGGTATTGGAAATTTTTTGAGTTGTTTTTATTTGACTCTGGAAATTGCATACTAGACAACTAGTGTACAGTTGTCAAGGTTGTTATCCTTTTTTCTGAGATAACAAGCTTGACGATTGTTCACTGGTTGTTTAATGTATAAGAAGCTCTCACATGAACAGCATTAGTGTTCAGCATACGGAAGTTGTACATCGATACTGCCAGAAGCTTTGATTATGGCTTTCCCAGGAGTGCCTCTCCCTTTGATGAGTAAGATCATCTGGTGTTAGCCTGAGTAAAATGATAAAAGTTTGGTGCCACTGGGAAAGAGTTGTTTTTAGTTATTGTTCCTTTCCTGGCAGTGCCTCTTCCTTTGACAAGTAAAATCATCTGGCATTAGCTGGAGTAAAATGATGAAAGTCTGCTGCCTCTGGGAAAGAGTAAATCTTGCTGTTAAATTGTGATTTAGTCTAGGACTCAAAAAAATGCTGAGGTCTAGATGGAATTCAAACCTGCAACCTTGTGAAGGCTAGCCAGATTCTATAACCATTGAGCCACAGGAACTCAGATAGCAACAGGGGTGTATATGATGGTGTCACTCCAAAAAATTGATGAAATGGAAGAATTTTGCGTATACATGTACAATTCAGATGAAATTTGATCTGGAACATTAGAATTAGTTGTAAAATGTAAAGTTATTCAGGAAACAAAAAAAAAAAAAGAGAACACCAGTATTTGGACAAACCAAGCTGGACACTACCCCGATCAAAATGGGTTACATGTGTGTAGCTCCCAGATGGCAGGTTACTTAAAAAGACCCCAAACAGGACTTGAACTCCAAACAGGAGTTGAACTCTAAACCTGAATACTAGCCAGATGCTCTAACCATTGAGTCACACCAGAACTCAGATGTTAGACATAGCAGTGCCTAATGACAACAGAGTCTGTTTAAAGGAACAAGAGAAGATTGAGAAATATCAAGAATTGAGGTGGGAAATCAAAAGGATGTGGAGACTGAGAAAAGGTGAAGTTATTCCAGTGGTAATAGTGGCACTAGGAACTGTTTTGAAGAGCATACAGTCATGGATAACGAAGATAGGTGTTAAAGTTAGGACAGAGCAATTGCAAAAAACTGCATTATTAGGGATGGCAAGGGTACTAAGGAAAGTGCTTGATACCTGATAGAGCAAGAAGGAGTACCTAGGGGACCTCTGGTGGTTTGGTATTATATGCTCCTTTAGTATACCCCGACACGACATCTGCCCGCGCAAATAAAACAACAACAACAACAATAATAATAAAACATTAATTAAACAATAAAAAACGAGAACCTTGTGTTCAGCCACACAGAACAATTGAACAAGAATTGTAGGGCAGGAGAACAAGAACCTTGTGTGGTTGAACACAAACATGACACTGCAGAAGACGGCTGGAGTCATGGATTTGTTGGAGCAGATGGTGGAAACTCGGAAGTGGAAAGCGTTACGTGGGATAGGAGGCGGAGATGAAAAATGTAGATTGTGCAAGAACTGATGAAACCGTTTAACACCTCCTGGCAGCGTATGAGATCTCAGCAGTAACCGAGTACGTCGGTAGGCACAACAATGCCTTGATGGTACTGGCTGTTGACTGGGCCATTGAGAGAGAACTTCTCCCTGCCAACACGGCATGGTACGCTGTTAGATGGGAGAAAGGCCATGTATTAAAGGAGAATGGGTTCAAATTGTGCTGGGACTTCTAGCATAGGATGAGGAAGGCCAGCTCTGCACGCAGACCAGATTTGACATTAGAGGACGAGAAAGCGAGGAAGATCGGGTTAGTGGATATGTCATGCCCTCATAAGCAGAACATCAAGGAAGTGACGAGAACGAAGTTACAGAAGTACCAGCAGCTGGCATTCGAAACCGGAGAAGAGAAGAGACTACAGAGTGGAAGTGGTGCCGGTAATAATTGGATGCCTGCGAGGTGGTGTCGAAGATGCGACCAGAGCTGTAAGGAAGATTATTGGAGATGAGGCTAGAGTGAGTAAGATAATCGGTACAATGCAGTGGACGGTGCTTTCTTAAGGGGATACAATAATTAGGAAGGTACTTGGCGGAGTGGTGTAGCCAGAGCAGTGAATGTGCAGTCGGAGCGCAGCAGCCTTGATGTGACCCAGTGGGAACACGTGTACCTCCCAATGTTTGGTGGGAGGGAATAATGGCCAGAATACGAACTGGCTAAAGAACGAACAATAATCAGTCTTTTTTAATTCAAAGCATAAAAACAAATATCTTAAGTTACATTATATGCATAAATTGAGGTTAAAATCAATCTATTTACAAACGACGACGTAAAACGTTCAGTACTGACACTGGGGGTAATGACTAGTCTTTGTTCTTAAGGAATAGGTGGCACATTTCCTTTAGGAATAGATTCACACTTCCTTTTAGGTAACAAGTTGAATAAAAGAGAACTCTGGTTTGATGAGGCTTTAGAATATTAAGATCCTGTTTTTCTAGAAGATGTTTAATGTATACCTGTTCAGATGTATAATTACGCTTATAACAGAATTAACTGTGATCTAAAAAGCGTTAGGCAGTACCAAGTTCAGTTAAGGAGGAGCCATAAACGGATAGTCCATAGCTTAAATTGGGTATAACTAAAGTTGTAAATAATCTAACTCGCACTGGCTATAAGCCTCCACTCGGAGTGTTCTTATAACGAGCAACCATTTATTAGATTTAGCTAATTTCCCACGCATATGATTTGTAAAGCTGCAGTTCTCTTGAAAAACGACTCCCAAGTTGAAAAGTTCTTTACACTGAGGAATGTTGTTTACTTTATCAAGTTGATCATTATAACCCTTCTTACAAATAGTAAGCTCTTTACATTTATTTGGGTTGAAAGTCGTGGTTATTTTTGGACCAGCATAGAAACTTTTCAACCATATCTTTTGATCGATCGGTACC
This sequence comes from Nanipora kamurai, assembly GCA_036872915.1. Classification (NCBI taxonomy): domain Eukaryota; kingdom Metazoa; phylum Cnidaria; class Anthozoa; order Scleralcyonacea; family Helioporidae; genus Nanipora; species Nanipora kamurai. Next base: position 269,065 of record JBAHVQ010000486.1, on the reverse strand, counting down.
GTCACTCCACGCCAGAACTATTATGTTTGAATCATCGGCATATTTATAGAGTGCATTGTCCACATGAAAATTTAGCTCCAAATCATTTAGAAAGATATTAAAGAGGTAAGAGCCGTTAACACTCCCTTGTGTTGTCCCCTTATTAACATTTTTCCCCTCTCCATAGAAGTAATATGTCATACACGAGAAGGAATGTTTCATCAGAATATCCAAACACCGAGAAGTTTGTTGATAGCGGAGGCGATAGCCGAGGTTTTTTACAAACTTCGAGGAGTTTGGACATCTGATGAAACACGACTTTCGAGTGTATGACATTGCATTTCAAAAGAATAAGTATTTGAGGAGAAAATCGAGGTGAAAGTTGGCTTAATTTATGTAATTTCTTCCTCTGATATCCA
>JBAHVQ010000486.1:238520-250991 GCA_036872915.1 Nanipora kamurai | reverse complement strand
TGCAAACATATTTTATCCAATTAGAATTAAGAGTTTTGCAGTTTGATACTGTTAAAGTTTTTTCTGAGTTCTAGTGGCTCAATGGTTAGAGCATCTGGCTAGCATTCAGAAGGTTGCGGGTTCGAGTCCCGTCTGGAACTCAGAGTTTTTCTGAGTCCTTGGCAAGCCACAGTTTGATCAGCAAAAATTTCCCAAGACTTTAACAGTATCAAACTGCAAAACTCATAATTCAAACTTTAAGTTAACTGTTGAGGTCATTCATAGTTGGGAACAGGTGACATGCGGTCACTCGTACCAGTTACAGTCACGTGGAAATTGTGGGGTTTTTTTTTTGGACACTGGTTCCACATGATTCCCTATTCCTGTATTCCGATATATGTATATTATTCTATTCCAAATCATAAATTTTTAACCAGTCAAGTTTTTAGTGTTCGGCGAAGTAAAGTCATGTCATTTTGTAAACATTTTCTCTAGAGTATTCCCAAGTTGGCTTTTCCGGGTGGAGCCCTGATTGGCTGTAGTCCTGGTTTCATGAATGTTCCCAAGGTAAAAGGAAGCCACAATGCAATGAAGAGTGGCATGATTGCCGCTGAAACAGCTTTTGAAGCTCTGACTGACGATAACTTTCAATGTGATACCAAAGGTAAGAAAGGTCTTTTATAATACTTTTCGTAAGATTTTCCAGAAATTTGGCTCATTTTCATGTCACTTTTCTCTCAAAATACGTGTTCATTTGAGGAGTTGGTCCAAACACTAGTAAAGAGCTCTTCCTTTGATTTCAAAATATTCAAAGTCCCACTGCTTTTTGGTGTTCAGAAATTGGAAGATTCTTTCTCCAACTTCTAAACACCAAAAAGTCATGAAACTTTGAATGAGCTTTGACATGTTGATCGCCGTTATATTACCCGACTAAGACAGACCGAAATATCTATTCCCAGTAGAAATATGAAATGGAATGCTTAAGGAATACTGGGAAGACTTCCTTTAAGGAGCCGATAGTACGGAGAATCTCACTCCAGGCTTACCGAGAAATCTCTTAAAAGATTATCTTGTGATTAAATGACGAAAAGTTCAGTCCAGGCGGAAATTCTACAATGCTAGCAGCCCTTCATAGAAGCCGCCGACCGATTTTCAATGGTTCTTAGAATGGATCAGTCTTTAGCTTTTTTTAACGTTACGTAGTAAGCTTTAAGCGCATTTTATCAAACAGTCAAATCTTATCCTTCGCTGTCTTGATTGGTAATAGAAGAGATCGTTTCCAGCTAGCCAAAAAAAACTCAAAACAATGAAAAACTGGAGAGCATGGAGAACGGTGGGATTTCCAAAACAAAGAAAACGACAATACCCTGGATTCACTTGCCCTCCAGGTATTGTTATGCAAGGTGTTTTTTGGTGGCTGTGCTTGGAGGTTCCAGTTATTTTTAGTTTAATTTCACTCATTGTCTGTCCAATTTCGTTGATAAATTTTGAACAATAAAATGCGCTCAAACATTAGTGTTGCTTTTCTGTGCATTTATTTTACCTAAAAAAACAGACAGGCGAATGCCGAACATATTGACGAGTAGTGCGTGTTCATCGAATTCATTTGCTTATGGACTTAAACTCCTCAGGCAGAGGAATAGACGAACACACTCTATAGCAAACAGGAAACTCCAAGAGCAAACACTACGTTAACGCTTTAACCGGCAGTGGCATGTACACACGATTCTCAGTGAAAAGGTTAAAAACAAAAAAAAAAGAACTGTGAAACTTATAAGCTAGTCAGTGTTGGCCTCCCGTGTAAGCCTTACTACTTCGTTTCTCTGTCTACACCAAAACTTTGGGCGACTACGTTCCCGAATAAACCTCCATTTCGGTTGAGTTTTGAAAAATTATGTCGGAATGAAAGATTGTATGGAGTATTAGCCAGATATGAAGTTAAGTCACTTCACCTAACTGGTTTCTTCCGTTTCAGGTTTGTACATAAAGAACTATGAAGAGGCATTCCGGGACAGTTGGGTGTTTAAAGAACTTTATGCTGTGCGTAACGTTCGCCCATCTTTTAATACCCGACTTGGATTATACGGTGGAGTACTCTATACCGGTGTGGTTTACTTTCTGCTTCGTGGTAAAGAACCTTGGACATTTTCGCACCCTCATAGTGACCACAACTCCTTGAAACCCGCGAAAGATTGTAAAGTAATAGAATACCCGAAGCCAGACGATAAACTTACGTTTGATTTACTTTCATCGGTAGCTTTAACTGGTACAAACCACGAGGGGGACCAGCCACCTCATTTGACACTTCGAGATGACAGCGTACCCGTGGAACGAAACTTGGCGCTGTTTGATGGCCCAGAACAACGATTTTGTCCCGCTGGTGTGTACGAATATGTACCCAAGGATGACGGCGATGGCATGAGATTACAAATAAACGCACAGAACTGCATACATTGCAAGACGTGCGATATCAAGGATCCTAGTCAGAACATTAACTGGGTTGTACCAGAGGGCGGAGAGGGGCCAGCATATAATGGAATGTAGTTTAGAAAGGTTAAAATAATTCATCAACAGAGAAGGTTTTTATTGTTTTAAAAAGGATTAGTTTCCGACAGTTTGTTGGATGAACTTGTACAGGGGTGGTTAGATGTCAAATAATTTCATCTCGTTTTCTCACCACTGCTATAGTGTTTGTGTTAGTCTTTCCCATGGAATATTGTTCAGTCACCGTGACGTTTTTCAAAGACCAAAACTCGAATTATCCTTTGAAGCGGGAAATCATCGTAAGCAAACCAAATTCCATCACTGCAATATCTACCTTTTCTCTCCATATTTCTTAAATTATTGAAAATAGTTTTATCGCAATTTTTTACAATGCTACAGATTTTAAGTAATAGGTAAAATACGAGCGGCAGATCTGTATGGGCATTTACAATGAAAGGAACAAGGGGATTGACCTGATTAGTATTCTTAACTTTTTATACAGATCGTCTTGCCTCTCAATTAGTATTGATCTTTATCGGGATTTACAAGGGTGTACATGTGACCTAAATACATAATAAAAATAAAATTCACAGTCTCATTAATTATTCATGAATTTCACAAGTAATAGGATAAAGCAAGATTGGATGCGAATGCTTTATCTTACTTACCAAACGGACGCATCTAAATAGCCATGTTTTCAAACTATTTTTCAAGTTGGAGTGATTTTAACACAGTAAATTGAGGAAAAAGTTTACGTAAATCAAGGCAAAATCTCTTACCGATTTACAGATATTGATTAAACATTCATTTCTGTTGAATTTTCCTCATGTATTATTGAGTTTGATAAGCTGTCCCAGAAACTATGAACAAATATGTAATATCATACACTGGTTTTTATTGAATATCTGGCGATTTATTGGGCGTTTCTTCAGATGTACATGTGCGAGCTTAACTGACTACAGATTCTGAAGCTGAGCCCTCTAATAGTTGAATCTGCTTTGCTTGTCATCAGTATTTACAGGAATCAACCAATCGATCGTTGCAAAGGCTGCTCAAGTTAAGAACTATCATACATGCTAAGGGGCTGTCTATATGAGCCAAGCTGATTGTAGTCATGAAAACGCCTTTTGAGAACAATTTTACCATCAAACTCACTTGCTGTTGACAAAGACCAACTGTTTAGACAGCTGGTGGAAGAGTATCACCATAGGTTTTTCAAACTGTAGCAACCATTCCTTTTACACATTCGGAGATGCCGCTTCCATAGCCATCCAGTGTACGTACGGTCCTTTTCTTGATGTTGCCCGATCATACGAGTGTCAACATCGGCTTTCTGTCTACTTCTTTATTCGCTGGGTCCAGTCAAAAGGTTTCCACCAGTCAGCAAATTGGAGGACTTTCTTTTTCTGTGTTTGGAAATTTTCTTTCCGTGGCTTTTTCCAAATGAAAGGTTCTAATTCCAACATACCTCCCACAATCTCCTGCAAGTAAAATAGTTTTTCCTCGATTCACGGTGAAACTTTCAACACTGAAATCAAGTTTGCTATACCTTTGACTACTTCGCAAAGCGTTTAAAATTTGTTTAGATCTTGCATTACAGTGCCTATGAAGCGACGATTACGTTATTCTTATTCGAAAGAGCATTCGAACTGATTTAGGAGCTTCTTTTGTAGTTTCTCCGTATTTGGTTTCGTTTTTTAAATATTCCAGTTTGTTTGATATGCAAATAAGACGACCTGTGACGTCATAAGGTTAATAAAGCATTTGGACCAATTGGTAAATACGTCATAACTCATCTACCATTCAGGAAAATCAATTGAAACTTCATCAGCAGGTAGAATTCAAAATTCTGAACTTATCCTCGTTAAGATATTGTTGCGGTGGAGACATATTCGTCCCCATATCCCTCTTTCCTAAAAACAGAATAGTTCTTGTCCTGCCACAATAAAGCAAGATATTTTGTCGTTACTTTTATATGGCGTGTAGAATGCCAAAGGAAGCAATTGTAATTTGTTGGGAACAAAAAAGATGCCCACGAAAAGGATAGAAAGAGGAATTTTAGTTTATAGAGTTAAGGATGGATTCAGCATTTTGAATTCTAGCACTTGATGAAGTTTCAATTGATTTCCTTCAAACAGTGGGCGAGTTATAACGTATTTGCCGATTCGTCCAAATACTTTATCAACCTTATGACGTCACCGATCGTCTTATTTACATATCAAACAACTGAAATAACCCAAAAGACGAAACGTGATTGTAGAAACTACCAAAGGAGTTCCTAAATCACTTCGAGTGCTCTTTCATATAAGACCGACTTACTTTTTGCATCATAAGCACTTTAGCAGGTTGTTTTCTCATGAATAATTCATAAAATGAAAACCAAGATAATCAGTGCCGAGGAGTAGGTTTGGATATGTGATCTTAATATATTTGGAAAACTTTCCACCTGAATTTCTCATTAAATATACCCTAGAATCGATCGAAATGCTCAATTCAGTGAACATAAATGAATATCAAGCTGGCAGCCATTTTGACATGGGTCTACCGAGTTTCATTTGAGAAGCCAATCGAACGCTCTTCAGAGTGTTTCGTCCTGTACCCAAACACCTCCAAGTATGTAACCCTCCGAAAAAAAAACACCCCAACTTTGATTTCATGTAAAACTCTTTCTCGTGATTGAGCTATCACTACAAAACTCATTCATACGGAAACTATAAAGGAAAATCATAGCCGCGTCGTATCTTTATATGTGATAAGGACACGCTCGCTTTTCTCGTCGAATTTTCTTGGCTTATAATACATACATTTTCAAACTTTCTTCGCGACTTAGCGTAAAAAGGAGTTTGTTTTTGAAGCCATTCGAAAAACTCGTAGTACGTGGCTTATCTAATCTAATACACTGGGTTGTCGCTGCGTATTTTATATCCGATAAAGCACTCCTACTCGTGTTTTAAATATTAGTTCAAGACTTTTGAATAATTCAGAGCAAAATCACACCCGTTTCTTGCCTCCAAATGATAAAGGCACATTCGCTTTTCTCGTCTTATTATTGCTCTCAGAAAACATCAATTTTTGATTTTGCTTCGTCAATTAGCGCAGAGATAAATTACTTTTCGAAGTCATTCAAAAAAGGCTCGCACATGCGCTATTTTCTAAGTCTGTTCTCACTGGACAGATTTATAAAAGTAGAAAATATTTTTTCCTTGTTTCCACCGATTTAAGCTTTGGTCACAGGCATTCAACATTTCATTCCACCCCGTTCAACATTGCTAAGCTGAACAATCTGAAAGCAACTGGCAAACCACGTTGAAACAACTGGACGGAGTATTTTTGATCAATGGCGCACCCTAGGTATCCAGAGAATTCTCTAGGTGTACAGTGTGTTCCAAAAAAAAACGCCACCCTAATCATGTTTCGTTAATATTCTTTACAAATTACCTTTTGTAAAGCAAGTGATTTTTGAAGAATAATCATTATAATTTTTAATAAGGTAGAGTTTTTTTGAGGACACTGTATATCAGAACGAGATTTGGTTGGAAAGGCCGCAGGTCTCTAAAAGAGATCACTTTCAGGGTTTGTCCGAGAATGGTTGAGGGGGGAATTTCAGAGGAGATGTTTTTCGCGACATCGAACAGTTCTCTGTGAGTACCTGGAAATGGGAATATGCACACACTTACACTCTTGTTTATCCCACGCTTACGTTTTTCGTACAAACCAGCATTTTCGGCGATTTGCAAAGTAAATACAAAATGTTTAATAAGAAATTGATTACGGTCATCGCACATTATTATCCTAACGTTTTTCAACAAGCCCAAGTAACACAATGGACGAGTGCAAATTGCGACATTTGGACGGCAGGTTATTGGTTTGTGCAGGTTATTGTTATTATGTAGACTTTTGTAGTAAACATACAGGTCTGATAAAACATGTCTGACGTAATATATCATACACAAGAAGGAGTGTTTCGTTGCTTCGGTTTTCAACAAACCTCTTGGTGTCTGGATATGTGATGAAATACGACTTTCGAGTGTATGATATTGCACCTCAAAAAATCAGTATTTGAAGAGAAAATGGAGGTGAAAGTTTCCTTTATTTATGTAATTTCTTCCTAACATATCCAAACAACGTCTCGGTAGTGATTTCCTTAGTGTTTTGCTCATGAATTATTAAAGAACTTGAGATGTAATAATTCTCAACCATTACTAATTCATAAAGCAAAAACGAAAAAAAAACATAATCAATATTTAAAAATCGGAGAAGATTACAGCTAAATTTTGTCAACATTCGCCTCGATTTTCTCTCAAAACACTGTTTGGTATGAGAAGTAATTTCAAAAACTCGTTCGATGTTCTACCTCCGAGTTCATGATACCTCGCAACCCGCGATTAAAACTCGGCTTCGCTTCTCGATTTTTATAAGTGGACGAAAGAACAACTCGTGTTTGAACTTTCCTTCCTGATCCAATTCTTTGCACAACCATACAATAAAAGTGTCGTAGTTTCTATAACGAACCCACTTGCAGGGAGGTTTGTCTGGGATAGACGTACCGAGTTGGGTTCGCAGCTGCGCGGGGTGCATCATTCTCGAAAAAAAACGAACCCGCAAGTGTGTTTGGCTTTCATTTCATACCAATTATCCACCAATTTATCCCATACAAAGTCCTCCACTACTGCAAATCTTGAGTGACATGTTTGTAGGTGAGTTCGGAAAACCCCCACCCCTTTGGAACCAATAATAAAGCTGCCTGCTTGCGCGCCATATTTGTTGAAGAGTTCGTAAAAAACCCACCTCTTAGGAATCAACAGCAAAGTTGCTTTTACCCCAGGTATGAAATGACTGATCTGCCTTACTGCTCCAGTTTTTGCTTTAATTATACTAGCTTTTTTGACCCAGTTTAATGGTGACGAAGTAGTATACCTGTAATGCTGTACAAACGTCGTCTCGTTGGCGTTTTCTAATGCTGGTAGAAAGGGGGTTCACCTCTGTCCCAACTTTATAGTGAAAAGCTACTCACCTGTCCAAAGTACCAAGGCACTAAGTCCTCATTTTCGATCACGTGTGCAAAGCCTCCATCCAAGCCAAATTCAACACTGAAATAAGGAAGTCCTTTTGGTATCTAGAGCCAAACGGAAAACAGACTTACAGAGCAAACAAAACATAATCTAAATAACAGCATCTTGAAAACTCAAGATTCGAGTCAACTCAAGACGAAAGAGTGAATCAGTGATACTCCGCCTTCATTTCAAAGTCATCACCAAACTAATTAAATTACATTGGATAGCGACGGTCTTTATATAGAAGGTTACATGACATCATTCGAGAATCAATAGCATCAGCAGTAAGAGGAAGTAAAAAATATATAAGAGAAAAGTGAGAGTTCCTAGCTAGTGACTGAGGCCGAAGTTTAATTCTGTTGCATGAATTAAAGAGCTCCTAAAGTTAAAGGTAGGTTGGGTGCATAAGACTTGGAGAAATGAATCAAAGCTTTTCTTTTACATTTAAATTTACATTTAAACCCAAGTTTTTCTTCCCGATGACAGGGTTTAATCAAGACTAATATTTGGGAAAGTCATTTCCTACTCCCTTCAATGTAAAGTTGTCAAAATACGTCGAATGCACGCTGGAGCAATTCAGCGGATCAAAAATGACATTTGGAATCTAACCCTCCTTGCCTAAACGAATTTGTTTAAAAGTGGAAGTGCTGACATTTTGGAGTTTGTTGTACCATTATGCCTGGAAGGGTACTTGAAAAGGTAAAATAACGATCAGCTATTGATACTCGGTTAAATTATAACTCAGGAATTATCCATGTTCTTATTTTTTATTTGACTTTACTTTCTTGGACTTGGATTAAGTTAAAAGCGCAAGGGGGGGGGGCTTCATTCCCGCGTCCACTATCTCAATAAAAACCTAGCTGGCTGCTTAATTATCCACAACATTTATCTATTTTTCTGTTCCACGGCCATGCACCGATGGGGAAAAAGAAATCCACATGCAAAAATACGTCTAATTTAAATCATTAAACACTACATCCACCAGAAAAATGATTGCGGGCAAGAATGTGGGGAGAAATTTCTCTTGAGAGGGTTGGGATCTAACACCACCTGCATGGCCTGTATGGGTGGTTTAGTGTGAAACATCACCTTTATTTTACGGCTTTTACGTCTTTCTGCGGAAAATCTGCGAACTTCCCTTCGCTTCGCCACTGACTTCAAGTCAAAAAGTGAACCCGGGAAGAGTTGACCCCGGAACTGCAGCCAATTAACCCCCCATGTCTGCCACGTGTTGGTCCAATCATCAACAGGAGAATTCGTTCCAGTATATCTGGATTTCGACACTCTGAACAACACGGGTATTGTAGAGCGTGTAGCAGCATACCGTAGAATTCCGAAAGTAACGGGGCCGTTACTTTCAAATTTAGCAGCCCTTGGGGGCTGCTACTTTCGGGGGGCCGCTACTTTCGAATGGTTGAAATACGTTAGGAGATATAAAAAGCCTCCGTTCATCAGTAACTATACCAGAAGGCATAATTTTCCTGACTACTACACATACATTACGATACTTTTTAAGGAAATTGCAAAGTTACTGAATCAATCAGAAACTTGTAAAATTGGGTAAGATAAAATAAGAGTAAATAAATAAGTCAAAAAAATTACAATAAAAAAAAATTAAGTCTGGTAAAATAATAAAAAAAACAAGGCTTACCGAAGATCTCAAATCTTTCTTTCTTGTGTCAATAAGTTTCTTATTTTGTGCCCACTCCGAATCACACTCCAGGATCGCTTTCTAACAAGCAGTACAAGCTTAAAGTTATTGTATAAAACTCATTTCACGTCTACATCCCAAACATTGCGTTCCTTGCGTTCATTATATACCTTTCAAATACACAGTAATTCATGAGCAAAACACAAAGAAAAATCATAACCGTGTCGTATATTTACATATGATAAAGACAGCCTGGTTTTCTCGTAAAATTTTTTCGGCTTAGAAAAGATTAATTTTCAAACTTTCTTCGCGAATTAGCGCGTTGAGGGGTTCGTTTCTGAAGCCATTCAAAAAAATTGTTTAGAAAAGCACATATTAGAAAACATTGCACGAAGAGGATATTGCAAAGCATCTGGTAACGTTCGTTTATGAATATTGTTACCGTCAATAAACAATTCCATTATTTTTTGACATAAGGGAAACCTTTCGGTACAAATAATCTCTGTGTGGTGGAAGTTCATATTCATTTACCTTGAAGTACACGGGCGCCATATCACCTATTTCTTTGTCAACTGGCACACATTCGACCAACATATGACGCTTCTTATTAAGATTTCTATTCATTTCCATAAACACCACATCTTTACCCTAAACGCAACGGACCTTATTATAAAATATGTTAAATATATTATAAGTAATCTTGTTACAAATATCAAAGCCCAGCAAATAACCTTCAATAAGCCATAATACGACAGTCATTGGTTAAGTTTGTAATTTTATCTAACTGACGTTTCGTTGCTAATCACGTATCATCTTCAGAGAGTATGCTAATTACATGTGTGTTTATATAGTCGAGAGTCATGTGTAATTAGCATTCACTCTGAAGATGTTGCATGATTAGTAACGAAATGTCAGTTCAATAAAATTACAAACTTTACCAATGTCTGTCTTATTATGGGCTTATTGAAAGTTATTTGCTGAGCTTTGATATTTACAACGAGATTACGTTTTCCGCCTGCTTTGTCTGTTATCACGATATTATAAGTAGTTATAATATAAATATGTTAAAAAACTCCTATTTATCAAAGAGCAGCAATGTAGCATCAGAGACAATCAATCCCTTATTTTTAGTCAATCTGAAAACGATCTACAATCGTGTGAAAGACCACGACATGCGAGTGAAACATCGACCAAACTCTCTAATGTTTTGTGAGGTTTCTGATCTGTCAGTTGATAACGATTTATTGAAGTCAAAAATTTCTAAATAGTAATGATACAAAAAAGATGCTTGAATAATCACCTTTAGTATCAAGGATAACGGACTCCGAATGTAGCACAAAGCTAGCTAACCGACCTATTGTCATACGTACATTAACTCATTCTCTGTGTTTGACCACAATAACGAGATACTCGAAAGTAACAAATTTTTCGGGGTTGCGCCACTAAAGATTCATTGCTTTCTTGGGTTTGAAGTAATATATCGTACGCTAGAACTAGTGTTTGATCTGATTTCCAAACACCAAGAAGTGAGTTGGAAAACAAAGTAATAGCTGAGATTTTAAATTCGTGAAATCAAACACGACTTTCGAGTGTACGATAGGGCAGCTCAAAAGAATCCGTATTTAACCTTCTAACGCACAGTGTCCGATATATCGGACATCCAGAACAACAAAAAAGACGAGGGAACAAAGCAAATATTGGAAGAGAACAGCACAAAGAAAAAGAAAATTCAGGCAGTAAAGGTTTAAGAAGAAAATCAGATTTATAATTGTAGAAAGTTGATGCTAATTAAGGTCCTTCTTTAACAATAGCGATCTTATCTGACTAGTTTAAGATATTAGTAAGATACTAGATTATATGTAACCTTTCTAAAGTGCCTATGAAGCGTCATTGAACTTAGTTGAAGTTGCACTCGAAGTGACTTACGAACTCCTGTTGTAGTTCCTCCATATCTTACTTCGTTTTTGAGATATTTCAGTTTGTTTGATATGTAAATAAGACGACCTGTGACGTCATGTGGTTAACAAAGTATGTAAATGGATTGATAAATATGTTATAACTCTTCTACTATTCAAGGAAATTAACTGAAACTTCATCCACTGATAAAGTTTAAAATACTGAACCTATCCTCGTGGAATATTGTTGTTATAGTGACATATTCGTTTCCAGATCTCTCTCTCTTAAATACTGAATAGTTCTTGTTTTGCCACAATAACGCAAGATACGATGCATTTTACTCTTACATGGTGTACTGAATGGCGAAGGTAGCAACTGTGACTTGTTGAGAACAAAATATATGCACAAGACAAGGCTAGAAAAAATAAGTTTCAATTGTTTTCTTTCAATAGTAGAAATTCATTCAAATACTTTGTCAATCTAATGACGTCACAACTAGTATTATCTACATATCAAACAAACTGAAATACCTCAATAATGAAGCGAGGTATGGAGAAACTTCAACTGGGGTTTCTAAATAATTTTGAGTGCTCTTTCAGATAAGACCAACTTAATTTTCGCTTCAAAGGCACTTTGAGAATTTCTTTGCATTGTGGTGTAATTCTTGTGAATAACATGATTTTTCCCCCTGTGGTACACTTTAAAGTCGCAAACTAATTACGGTTTGAGTGTTACAGTATTCTTAAACGATGGACCTTTAATTTGATTCTACTGACATGTAGATCAAGATGGCCGCCATAGTCTTCTTGAATTGAGTCTTCTGGTATCGAGTGTTATCGACCTATTACAATCACCGATAAAACTGTGACTTATTTATATGAAAACGACGTAGTTTTGTTCAAAGTCATTCAATGTGCTGTGTAAGGGGTTAGTTAATGGTCTCGAGTGTGATAAAGAATTTAACATCGCTCTGAGTGGACGTTCGAGCTTCCCAAGAGATGTTAAATTTTCTATCGCACGAGTGAATATTGATTAACCACGTTATCTCTTGACTCACCCATGATTACATGGATTTCTTTTTTGCTTTAACATAAAGAAAACGTTGGTCGTTAGAAATGAAGACGTACTCTCATTAGCATGCGATAAGTGGTTATCACACTGTTTTGTAAGGTTATCACACTGTTTTCAAAAGAAAGCAGAGTGGTAAGTAGTTATCACACTGTTTTGTATGGTTATCACACTGTTTTTAAAAGAAAGCAGCGTGATAAGTAGTTATCACAATGTTTTGTAAGGTTATTACACTGTTTTCAAAAGAAAGCAGAGTGGTAAATAGTTATCACACTGTTTTGTAAGGTTATCACACTGTTTTCAAAAGAAAGCAGAGTGGTAAGTAGTTATCACACTGTT
>JBAHVQ010000486.1:205138-216651 GCA_036872915.1 Nanipora kamurai | reverse complement strand
TGGAGCAATTTAAAGATCCAAAAGTTTTACCCTGTTTACATTCATACTGCCATGAATGTATTGTAAAACTTTGCAAGGCTGAAAATAATATAACTTGCCCTGAATGTCACGTGAAAGTCGAGGTAAGATGGAAATTGAAGGTTTAAAAACTATTACTAGGTAGATATAATGCTCTAAAGACTGGCATATCACTCATGAAGAGTATGAGTTACACGGTAACTAGCCGCCAACATTATGATACTTAAAGTCGAGGGTAAATTGAACGACCCTACCGTCTCAAAAGGGGTTGGTCTTAGATGGGCAGTTTCTCCAGATTCTCAAATTTATCTCACGGGTTCTCAAATTTATATATTCTATTGTAAGGAGCTACATTCTTTAAATAAAGTTACCACCTTACCTTATCCATTCATGTCTTACTGTTTCATTATAAACTATCCAATCCTAACCGGAAAAAGTTATCACTCAGGGCTTGTTCATATTATCCCGGTAACCGGGCTGTCCCGCTAACCGGGGATCTCACCTCACAGTTATTTTCCTATTAAAGTTTCGATTGTGTTCATATGGAAAACCGGGCTGACCCGCTTACCGATATCTCGGCTTCGTTAGCCGAGATCGTCGGTAAGCGGGATAAAAAATTTCCCATATGAACAGTTCGTCCTACCTGCCGGGATGAAATATTTTGCAATGCAAATGCATAAAACGTTGGTTATTAAATTATTTCATGCATTGACTGGTCAGATTTTGCATCACACGTCTTCAGAATAGAAAATTGACTCTCGATCAGCTAAATTCTTTCAATATTTTTGCCATTCTGTAGAAATTAAATTATTACGTATACATGAACACGTGTCCAATTTTATCCCGTCAGGCGAGATAGGAAGTACCATATGAATACAAGAAATGATTCTTCCCGCTAAGTGGGCCAGCTCGCTTACCGAGACCATACGAACAGGCCCCCAGGAGTATTTTGAAAAGATATGGCCTTCAATCAAGGCCACGTAGCTACAGTCAAAACAAAGTTAACAACATGATTAATAATTCATTAATAATTCAAAACACGAAAGAAAGGACTCCTAATTAGTTTGCTGCAAATCGGATAAAGGTCAGCACAGTGGCTTAACGGACTAAGGTCAGGGTTAGAGCTACTCCTAAGGGCCTCGATGAATCTATGATGACGTCATAACTTTAAAAATGTTAATTAATTATGTCCAATTTGGACATATTCTCAGACAGCGGACACTGTGTCATGCAGTCTCAGTGAGGACATAAATGTAGCTTAAAACTTTGTCCTGTTCATTTTAAATGTCATATTTCAAAAGAAATGTAATTGTCATTGTATTTTTTCATTGCTGATAGCTTATTATGTAAAATAGCATTCAAGTTAGTAGCTCAGTTGTATATAGTAATTCATTATTTTGATTCAACATGACTATAAGAATTGTCACTGTACATTTATTAGATCTTAAACATGCCAAGTAAATGTTAATATGTACATGTTATTGTTTTCCATTTTCCTTATCTTTCATCAAATAGATAATTTCATGTGTCTTGTGAAGGTTCAGTTGCAAATGTAATAATTTTTTTACCTGATCCAGAGTTCTGACTGTATATGGCGATACCCTCCAGCAGTCCATTGAAGTCTTGAACTTCATGTCTAATCTAAGGGGGGTCAGGGGGCCTCGAGCAAAATTCTGCTAAGGGGCCCCACTAGCTCCGTTACGCCACTGGGTCAGCAACTTCCTGATTTACATAAATTTTGTCTCTCCAATATCTCCCCAAAAAACTTAAAACAGTACTACACAATGTGCGGTTGCCATTCAAAGTGGATATTTCCTCGGAACGATAGGATAAGTTTAAAATGGGGTCACCACTGAAAGTGAGTATCTCCCCAAAACTAAAATAATGTATGTGAAGGAGAAAACAGAAAAGAAAAAATTGTTGTGTAAAATTATAGATCCCTTGACTTGGAGAACTTTTTCGGACTTGGAAACAAGTCAAAGATACGAAACAACGTTTCCACACAAAGTTCTGGTGTCTTCATCAAGGGTGAGATATCCCCTGATGAACACACCTGGTCCAAAACATTTTTGGAGAGATATCCACTTTGCGTGGTGACCCCATATACGTTTATAACTGTTTATAACTTCCTCGATCAGAGTAGCACTTTCCACTATGTCTAATTCTTTACCTGATTGTGAATTTAAACTGCTTACTTTTATGTTTAATTTTCTCACCTAAAACAGACCGTATCGTGAAAATAGCTGCTAAACGTGGTTGTAAAGATGCGTTCGTATTTTACGAAAAATACAACATTCGCGTCCTAACTGTATGGGATTTACTATGGGTCGCCTTGTAAATGCCCATAAAGTTCGGCCACAAATGTTGTACCTGTTAAAATCATGGAGTTAAACTTTATTTGTACCACTACATCATTACAACGGGCAGTTCCGGTGACGTTGTAGTACAACGAACGCTTACCTCCATTTTTAACCTTTTAGTCAAAAACTCGTGAATAATTGATGAACATTTTAGCCTATCGAGTCACTGATAATACATCACGTGCATGGACTTTGTATGTGATAAAGCACTCCTTATTAGTATTCTTTATATAAAGAGCACTCGTTATTCGTATTCTTTCTATAAGGAATACTCATAAGGCAGAGCTTGTTTGTCTCATTTGCTAATGTTTTCCTCTAACAATGTGAGTCATTGTTTGAACTCCACAGAGACAAGCTTTTTGGGGTTCATTTTTGAAGCCGTTCAGTAAACTCGCAGAACGTGTTTTAACGGGTCAAAAACAACACTGTTGCTTGTTTATTAAACATCACTTAATCTTATTAAATCTAGTTTGGCAGTAACTACTTAGTCTCGTTTGATTCAAACCAATATACATCTCATGTTAATCTATCCTATCTTCGTCCTCGTCCTTCTCTTAGCCTTTGCCTTACCTTTTATCTCATCTAATCTCATCTTTAACAAGTAAAATACTGAAGTCTGCATGGTCCGAAAACGAACCATAGGGACGGCAAGGAGTTAATGTGGATTCACTTGAATTGTCTTAACTTTAGTTAGTAGTAGGTGTGTCAGTTACAAACCACTACAATAAGTATCTTTGCTCAACCATCTTAGTCCGTAATGTCGCTTTTCTAGTAGGCGGAATTTTCCGAATTTTTCTTTGTCTTTTTAAATTAGTTCCACCTGAGAGCTCACGAAACAAAGAATGGAAAACCGGCTTTCGAGCGTTTCACAGGCGACCAGGTTATAAATAGAATTTATTTTTCTGAGTTTACAAGCTGGAGAAGCATGCGCATTTACGATATACACATACCAAGCTACCGCATGCAACCGCTGCTACCTCGCTGCTACCACAGGCAGTAAAACACTGGCCTATAGCGATCGTGGTAGCTCAATGGTTAGAGCGTCTCACCGTTCATCAGAAGGTTGCGGGTTTGATTCCCGTCTAAGGCTCAGAAATCGTTTTTCTGAGACAACGAGCTTGAACGTTCACTAGTCGTCCGATATTCACCAAGCTCCCGCACGAATCAAGTTTGTGTTCAGCATTAACTATGGCGATCACTGGCTGATAGTTCGTTTCTGGTTTTCTGTTAGCTTGAGGAGCGTGCACATTTTAGATATGGATAATTTTATATAACTATGAAAACGTTAAATGGAAATTTTTTGGAGTTGGCAAATGACCTTAAGTTTATCACTTTTTACAGGTTGGCAATCCACCAGACGTGTCCTTTCTACCGTCAAACTTTTTCGCCAAAAATCTCCTTGCCACGTTATCATTGGTGAGCGAGTCAGATGCCTCAAACATCCTTTGTGAAAACTGCGATAGCGCAGACCCAGCCCAAACTCGCTGTGAGCAATGTAACAGGTACCTCTGCCAATTTTGTACTGACTCTCACGGTAGATTTCGCGATACAAAGGATCACGTTCTCAAGTCCCTTGACGAGTTAAAATCAGGTAGTCCATCGATTATCGCAGAGACAATACGCTGCGCAAAACACAAGGGTGAAGAAATCAAGCTTTATTGCTCAACATGCCAGGCGACGATCTGCCGTGATTGTTCAATTGTCGACCATCGACAGCACGAATACTCCTTTGTAGAGGACGTTGCATCAGAGAAAAAGGATGAATTACTTAATCTACTGGATGAAGTTAAGGAAAGGAAGACAGAGGTATCCGTAGGGATAACAAAAGTTAACGAAAGGGATAAAAGTATACATGCAAGAAGCGACTCGACTATTTCTGAAATAAAAAAGTATTTCGACAACCTGATTAAATGCCTTGACATTAGAAAGAGCGAGTTGATAAAGAAAACGACCACCATTAAAGATTCGATGCATAAGCAGCTTCAGGCACAACGTGAGGAACTAGAAATTACATTGGCAAATTGTGAAAGCAACATCGAGTTCACGGAGGAAGCTTTGAAGAATGGCAACGACGTTCAAATACTGAACATGAAAAAATATATTTCGCAATCTTTAGAAAGTCTAAAAAATAAGGAAAACGAGATCCACCCTTCTGTTGATGACTACGTCGAATTGATAACAAAACTATCAGTTAATGACCTTGAAGATAAAGTAGCTCTGATGTGTTCTGTAGTAGATGACGAGAAAACTGATGAAAATTATGAGGTTTGTTTTAACGAATCTGAAAAATGGTTGAAAGTGGGTATGGTATCCCGAATAACCATCAAACGCAAAATCTGTTCCGTGAACATTTCCCAAACTTGTAAGTCAGGCGAATCCCAACGAGAACTTGAAACGATAAAACCAATCTTTACAGGAGTAACAGTTAAGGATGTGACCATTTCAGCAAACCAAGATGGTTCACATAGCGTGACCTTTATCGCTCTTGAAGTTGGGGTGCTAAAATTCGAAGCTTACATAAATGGTCGTCCTGCACCTCACTGCACATTGAGCAGGGGAGTAAAATTAACTTTACACAATGAAGGTAGCAGGGTTGATTCAACTTGGTTTGGTAAATGTATCCTTGAATTAGGTGTTCATACTTGGAAAATTACGGTTGTATCTTGTTGTATTTGCACCTGGGATTCAACCAGGACTAACTTCGAGGTTGGAGTTATTAATTACGACGACCACCGGAGTAAATGCATTCTCAGCGGTTACATCAAATATGAATCAACGATTTCGCTGAAACTTGACATGTCTCAAAAGAAATTGACAATCACGCCGTCCTGGTGGCGAAATTCCCCAAACGTATACGAAGTAACATTCCCCAGAGTATCTCCTTTTTTCACAGCAGATTGCGTCGAATGCGACGTAAGCATGCTCGAAATGGGACCTTTTTCATTTGAAGGGTTTCAACCCGCGTGAACTCGACTCAAACCTTTGCTAATCCGTACCAGTTTGCATCCAAGGATTCAAGAAAAGAAACCTCTACGCTTATGTTCCGTTTCTCCCTTTTTACAAATGAGTTCAAGCCCAATCAAACCACAGAAAGGTCAATAAACATTCCTAATGCTATTGTTACAAGTATTTGTCAAACAGCATAGTTTGTTGTTTCTTCTGACTGGATAGTCGCTAGACAAAGCCGTAAAGTGATAAGTTACGTTATTATATGGCTGAGCTCAATATCCAGTCTTATGCACAGTATGACTCGCGATGATTGACTGTCTAGTCGTGAAAAAGATTTCCGTACAGACCGGTAAGTTTTGGCGGGAAAATTGCTGAGTTGATTTGAAGACGAAAAAGCCAAGTAGGATACGTTTAATGAATAATTAACAACAACAAAATGGTTGTGAACCTTCTCTCAACGGCTTTAGGCGGAAAACTAGACGAATAGGTAAAGAAAGACACGAACTAATTGGTAAAAACAAGCAAGTAAACCTAAAACGCCAGCTCTCAAAACAAAAAAGCCTTTAAAAGCGACAAAGGAAAGAATCAAAAGCCATATAACCATGTCTGTTCGGTTTGTTCGGTGTATGGAAAACTATTTGTCTTCGATTTTTTTGATTTTCAAGAAGCAAATTTTTGGGAAGATGTTAGTCGCACTTGGCGTTCGAAAGTGACGTCTATTTTGATTACTGTAGACTGACTATACCGTTATCTTACGTGCCGAGAAAAGTACAGAGAAAGTCCGTCATGTCCACAGCTAAGGTTCGAATAATAATGTTTCATTTAGGACAGCACAGCACAAGGGACCGCGAAACAATGTTTTAAGTTGACGTTCCGTACAATGTGATCAGTCCCTCCGTTTTTTAAATCATTTTAAAATAATTTAAAATCACCATCAATTTCCGTGACAGAGAACCTCCAGAAATATTAGTAAGGTGGATTTGGATACATGCTAACCTATTAGAGTTAGAAGATTTGCTTTGGGTGAAAACGTTTTGTTTTTAAACTTTAAGAATATTAGAAAGCTAGTGGCAGTTTACCACTTGAAACCTCTTCCCAAAACGAAAAATCCTTGACAGAAGTCTGGAGTTTCAGTATCAAATGCCACCCTGCAGTTTTTGGTTCTTCTTGCTGCAGTTTTTTGAGGTCTGCGGCAACAATGGGGCATTGAAACCCACTCCCTTCGCTGCACCATCGGTTGTTCGAAACTGCTGCAATTGTCTTGTGAATAGAGCCACGTCTATTCCTACAACAATCGGCGACAGTTGCTGAGAGAATTACAACGGCTACAAATAAACAGAAACCAGATTTAAACAATTTTTATTAGCGATCTGACTGTCGTTTGTGCAAACTTCCAGCTAATTTACTGTAATTTAGGCGACTCTTGTCAATGTTGCGGCGATTTGCCCTTAAACCTCGAGGCGAGTTTGTGAACTAAGTAAAATTCTGCTTGTTGCATTTCTTGTGAGGGTTTTTTACTTAACTCCTCAATGTTCTTTTTCCCCAGAAAAAACGTAATGACTCTCCATTCGGTGTGTCACAACTCCATTATCTTTCGGTTGGGATTAGATTTTTCGAGAAAACGGCAGGTCGAAAAAGCCCCGGAATCATTGTGAAATTGCCGGTAGTTTACTCAAGCTATTCAAGTTGCCGTTAGGTGTGCAATAAAAATCGCAGTTAAAACTGATTGTTAAATGTGCCTTCATGCAGCGGTTCTATGCACGATTTTATCCTTACACTAGCAATACAAAGTTCTGAGAAAATGTCACCTCTGCTGAGTATGGCAAAGATGGCACGTGTCTAGGTGACTTCATCTAGTCGTTCAGAAATGTTGCAACAGACCTAACAAGACGAACTTGCTTTTAGCCTATCTTCTCACAAAGTTTCGATGCACCCCGATGGGAATCGAACCGCAACCATCTGAACTTCGGCGCGATGCGCTCAAGACAATGACCTAGACTTTTTCTATCAAAACCTTTAAACCAATTGACTAAAAACAGCTGTAAAAATGAAATTAAATATTTGTATTAAAACATTAAAAATATAAGAGAAAATTTTAAAAAGCTGAAAATTAAGCTTGCCACTTAAGTCGGTCGTGACGCACATCTTTATGCTACGCAAAGCACAGATTAACTAACCAGAGGTCTTACTCCACATCCGAAGAGCTCACATTTCTATAGTGTTTTACATTTCACCATGATCTGATGAAACCATCCAGTGGATAACAAAACACTGGAAAAGCTATTTTTTAATCCTTTTTGTCCCTACTTCATTGGTTTCGGTTAAATCTGTAAATTTTACGGTTATTTGAACGCCCTCGAAATTTCTAGGTTACTTTGGAACGCATACAATACAGTTGAATACATGTGTAATGTTTGAAAACCTGAGCAGCTGAGACGGTGAGGAACCCTGCCTCCGATCATTATATATGAGGGAAAAAAAGTACAAAAAAGTTTTACATGCTGATTTGGCAACATACCTTTTTCCAGTGTTCGTTCTCCTTTCGTTTTTTGGGATTAATCTCACAAGAAAAATACAATCGTAGCTCATACCAAAATACTTTACAAAGAGCTGTTCCTTTCTCTCGGTAACGCTTCGTATTTCCAGCATTTTGCTGTGAGTCTTACTTTAGAGTCAGACTTTGTCTCCAACAAATTCGCCATCATTCTTCTCGTGGGATTTCTGCGTTTCGCGGGTTTTGCGTGGGAAATAATTTATTCGCGCGCCAGATCTGAATTCGGTTTTGGAGCAACGTTTGGTGTCAACAAGTTATGTTCCATATTCCGTCACGATTTACCATTCTCCAAGCAAAATTCCATTGTATAATCTTGTACGTCTGGAGCGTTACCTGTAACATCGTTTCTTCTATTGCTAATATACAGGTAAGGAATAAAAACAAGCAGAATAAAACAAGTCTTACAATAATTTGACTTACCTGGACGGTAGTACGTATAAACATTGTCTATAATGTTTATGATTTTACTTAACACTGTAATAATCTTTAAAATGCAGCAAAATAATCTCTGTTTGTGAAGTTAAGAAGTAAAGCACAAAAACATCGTTAAGGTAATGATGTATGGCAGAAGGGTCACTCTAATTCCTTGTCTGAAGACTGGAGGTAGGGATGCTTTTAGAAGTTCCCTTCTGGTTTGGTGCAACCGTAACGTATTTGTATTTTCTGGGAACAGTTTGTTTTGCTCTGGTTAGTATAATAAACCAGTTGTTTAGTATAATTTTTTCTTGATTATGCATCAACGTAACTGCAAAAACTTAATACTCCGCACGTTTTGATGTAGAAGTTCTATAGCAGAAGTATGATTGTGAATTGGAGTGGTTTTAATTGCCTCTGTAACTATTTGTAGAGTACCACTGGCACTTCTGGTAGTAGTATTTCACTGCTACGCATAATGTTGATCTTCTCTGGAGAACCTTTAAAAATTTGATCCCTTTCAACATCACTTTAAGTAAAATGCAGGAGACAACAGTTAAAATTAAGTACAGTAAAGTATTTTGGAAAAACGGATGCCAAAAACTAGGATGAATATTTTGTTAAATCAATGTATTAATTAGATTCAAGCATTGGCTGAACTATCGCAAAAGCAAACCCTATGATTCCATTAACTGATGTCACAACTAATATTGTCGTTAATGCATGGTTTGCAGGAGAACAAATTTTGTTATATACTCTTTTCAATGACAATTTTTTGAATGTTGGACTGGAACAATGATTAGTCAGTGCAGCCCTATTGATTTCATTGCCATGGAAACATGCATAGAGTCATGGTATATATACCACATGTAACGAAACTGCGGGCACCTGTAAAAGGTAAAGATTCTCATTAAACAGCATTTTAAAATTGGTAAACATGTATCAGGATAGCAGAAAGTTGTATCTGATACTTGTGATGACAGTATTTAAGAACTTGGTTATATGTACCCAGTAATGCTAGATACAATGAAGGAATTAAGATGGAAACCCAATTTTGGGGTGGATCCATATCTGTCCATTTCCAGGTACGTCTGTGTGTCCACATCTATTGACATCTTTGAAGATTAGGCTTTAAACAGGAGTTCCTTGGTAGAAATGGACAACTAGTTCATGGCTGTTAACAACTCAAAAATGTTGCACTGCACAAGGAATTTTGTCCACAATTTCTCTGTGAACAGTTTTGTTCAATATTTTGTTCCTTCTTAATAAAAGCATTGTTACAACATTGTTTAGCTATGAATAGCATATTAGAACAGATAAGGAAGCAAGCTGTTCATTTCAGTTTTCCAACACGTGGAAAGTGTTACTTGATGCTAGCAATATTTTACCCTGCATAGCAAAAAATGAGGATAGAACATAGTTTTCGGAGTAGAATGACTATAATTGAAAAATGGAGCAACGTATCGCTTAGTTCATTTGGATGTAGGTACGATCCAGGTCAAACAAATGTCAACATTTCTCTGTTGCATCATGTGTAAAGGCTCATGAAAAGCTAAAAGGTATGTACAAAAGTTAAATGGTTGGTAGGCTGCTGAATTTATGATGAAAAATTTGAACATTTCAAGCTATGCCTTTCATTAGAGAGTGGAACGAGCTCTGAACTCGTTTCACTCTCTGACAAATTAGGGCCATCGCTCATTCTTTAGGTCAAAATGTTAGAATTCTTTATCATAAATTCAGCAGCCTACCAACCTTTTAACTTTTTGTGCTGTTTTATACTGTCTACACAGCATCCCATTTTTATAAAAGGTACGTAGACTGCCCAAACTTTGTTGAAAAATTTTAATGTTTCAAGCTAAGGCCAGTTTGTCAGAGAGTAAAAGTCATGTTCAAAACATAATCTCAACAGGAATACCAAAGGGCAGCAAAATACGTTTATGAAAGCCATTGAGTTGGACACAGAAGTACTTTTTGACTTGGCATTAACAATCTGTCACTCTCAATTATACTCAAACTGAGCATAATTATAAATGATAGTTTTCTGGTTAGAATGACTGAAGCAACATGTAGCCACTCATACTTGGTTAATGTGTGATGTAGCTACGATCTATGTCAAACAAATGGGTGGACATTTCCTCATTCCAACATGTGCAACCAAGGTTGTCACTTCACACTGGTAATCTTTCATTCTTGGATTGTTGCAAAAAAATGGGTTATCCGTCGAATAATTACATGGGAAATGTGGTCACAACTGTTTAGTTATTGTCAGACATTCCAGTTCCATCCAAGTCAAACAGTCATAATAACATTTCCCTGTTCTAGCATGTATAAGAAGTGACATTACTAGATCAGTATTGAACAATACTGTAGAAGCAATGACAGTAATGAATATTAACATTCTTGATTTATTATTGACCACATACTGTATATACCATCTATAAATATTGTTCAGTGAACAATACTGTTACTACTTATAACCAAGACTTTTTTAACCTGTAAATATGTAAATCCTTGTCATAAAATATTGTCCAACATATTGTAGTTTAAAATACATGCTCCTGAAATGACAACGAAATCTTACCATTAATTCGAACGTTATTTTTGTCTTGTTTTTAATGTGAATAATTCAAAATGTTGTTTTTTTGGGTGTGTATTATTTTGTATATGTTAGGCAATATTTTCAGAACTTTAATCAGAGCCAAACATATTGTCTAATCTTCTGAAACATTCGTTTTGTTCTTGTAGTTGAGTTTGAGGAAACAGGTCAAATGAACAAGAACTAGTGTTCCAAATAATTTTCTGCTATTTTCAATTTCATAACTATAAAACCATTTTTCTCTATGAGAACCAATTCGTAGTTTGGTATCATTTTGTCGGGAAAATGGCCACACAAGGAGATGAGTTTTACTCTTCGGTTCTCACACTTTCCTTGTTTTGTCTCCCAGTTCTTCAGAACCGGAGGCCTACTTTGCATGATGAGGTAAAAGTCTTACAAGTATATTTATGTCAGCTGCAGTTCAGTCAATTTTATAGAAGTATTGGACCAGGTATCGTTCAAGTTGTGCATATAGTTGTATTCCGCATACATCATTCAGTAGCAGCTACATTTAGAGGAATGTCGTGGAATTGAGTAATCCAATTGTTTTTTACCCTCAACTCATTTGTGGGCAATATCCTTTAAGCAGGCTTAAAAGTCCAAGTCACTTTTAATGTAAAAC
>JBAHVQ010000486.1:141455-157407 GCA_036872915.1 Nanipora kamurai | reverse complement strand
GCCCAATGACCTAAAATATAACCCAAACACATCTGTCATTGCCAATTTATATTTTTGTCCCATTCCACCCTTCATAGCTTTATAGTAAACTTGGAAGAATATTGGCAATTTTAACAAATTTCTGCTATACAGGGTCGTCACAATTGACCAAGAACTGGTGAAGTATAATCTAAAATATACTCCCCCTCTCTTAGATCTGTAATGGCTGAAAAAACATTATTTGAAATTATTTTATTTGGGGCTGATATTTCTGCCTCAAGCACTCAGGAAAGCAGACGTCTATTGTGGATGTCCAACAAACTTGAAAAAAGATTTTTAGACGTAGATTTTCACCTCATCGATGGTGTCTGAAACTCCTCAACTTTGTCAAGACAATTAATACTAGCGTACATGTAAGTACGAACTTTATCGTGTTGAGGTTTCTGTTTTGAGTCTGATTATTAATACGATTTTTATTATAATATATTACAACTATAACAAATGCAAATGAAGGGCCTTTATGGCAGTAAATTATTGTGAGAATCAACCCTATTGATCATTGTATTTTTTCTTAACCAAACTAGAGGAACGTTGTTTAAAATAACAGTCATACCTTGCTAATTTTGTTCGAGTTGATTCAGTCAATGTAGTTCTTTTGCGCATTAATGATTTGCGCATTAAGCCAAGGGCCAAATATATTTAAAAGGCTGTCGAAACATTCAAGCAATAGTAACATTGAGCTATTCTACAGCAAGTATTAAAAAATACCAATCAATGGAACATGTATAGTTTAGTTTTCCCTCCACAAATACTGCTGTGGGGCCAATGTTCATAGTGAAAGAGTTAGAATAATATAATATCATCGCTTTAGGAACTGATGCAATCCGTATCGACAGAATGCGTTTTTTTAGCGATCAAATGAAAAATTCCCAGCATGTCCGAAAAAGGCCAATGTTACATAGACCTTTCCCCGTGCGTTGTCGTATATAAACAACTGGAACGATCAAGGCAAATATATTCAACTTACTTTATGCACGAAAGGTGAAAGAAATATACTGTCGACATTTTTAAATAACATACGGACGTTTCGAACAATAGACTGCGAATCCCCATACCAAAGTTATGTACGGCAAAATGAAGAAATTATGAAGTACGACAATTTTGACCATCTATATTAATAGAACTACATAGAATGAATAAACTCAAACAAAATTAGTAAAGTCTGACGGTTATTTATGCCACTTTCTCCAATTTTGTTTAGAAAACTCCAATGATCTATTGGTTTATTCATTTTTACAATATAATGAATTTTTCACTGTCGCGTAAAAAATATCGTATTATACACCAGACTCAAAACAAAAACAAATCGCTACGTCAACACGATGAAATTCGTACTTACACGCACGCCAGCATTGTCTTGAGAAAATTGTTGGGTTTCAAGTATCATCTGGGGTCCAAGAATCTTTTTCCCGATTGCCCGAAGCACTGATATCCCCACTGAATAAAATGATTTTAAGTAATGCTTTTTTCAGTCATTACTCGAGGTATATACTTCAGAGAGGAGGTATATACTCCACCAGTTTTTGTTCAATCCTGACGATCCGTGCATTCACCCGGTCAACCCCCAGGCTAGTGTACTTTTTTTCCATTTCAGTGTAAATTCCCCGAGGTTGGACAAGTTTGAAACTAAAAAAAAATGTGCTACCATGAGTCAAAAAACTATATGACAAATGCCTCACCGTGGGGACAGATTAAAGGAAATTCAGATACAGATGCAAGGCCTTTTCTAAAAGCTCCCATACACGCCACGATTTTTTCGTGCGATTGTCATATATGTCTTAACTCATCTCTTTGACTCAGAATCGCCAGTATTTCGGTATTAAAACTGGCCTTTTCAATATGTAAACATGCTTAATGCGAATATTTGTAAATAATAATCGAAATTTCCAATCTTGTGTTTGAACAACAAGGCGAAATGTGTTGCAGAACCTCTCGTGTCGAAGTCTCTGCTCGTTGCTGGTTCTCAAACGGGACTGTACCTTTCGGTTTAAAATCTTTATTTTCTTTTCTTATACGCTGTGAGTTGATGGCTGATAATTGTGACACTCTTGCTTGATTACATTCGTCATCTCACGCTCATACTGTCGTTAGCACACTGCATTCTCTTATTTTTCACTCTCATTTATACTCTCACAATGAGGCTATTATAAAAATTATAAGTACTAAAAAATGCTCTTTGTCGCCTTATTAAGTATTTTATACAATGTCACTAATGTGAAATTTTAATTTAAAACAAAGATGGCTATATTTAGGGCTGTTCTGTCAAAACTCCTGAGATGTGGACACCTTGTTCATGCGGACACTTCAACTAGGTCCCAAAAGTGTCAGCAATTAGGGGTTCCAACACCGTCCTCGTTCTGAATACGTCACTCTGCGTAAGTTTTAATGCCTCAGGACGACGTTTATTTTTATTTTTTTTATTTTATATAACTTTGCCTTGATTACAGTAGATTACTACTGAGTCAAAATACAGGGCTAGAAAAACCGCAACAGTTAAAACCAATTACTGCGGATCCATCACTACAATATAAAATTTTTATTTCGATATTGCATTATAACAACGTTAGTCTAGGAGGAAATTATTGGCAGAGGTCTAAAAACAGCAAATTGGGGGAATACATAGACTACGAACAGAGTTACATTTGATACAGGTTGATTTCCAAGAACGTAGGTCACCGGGGTTGTAAGCAGAGCGAAGAGCAGGAGTAATACTGTTCTTTTAGTTTAACGTTTGTTCGTGGAGCGATGAAAGTTGTCAGTTAAGTTTGATTCAACAGCATACGTTTTCCTGAGGTTGAAAAACAAACACTAAGCATTACAACTTCAGCAATCCGTAGTTTCTTCATCGTAAATCGTAAAATTCGGATTGCCTAATCAGCGCCGTCCCAGTTTTCTGAAGGTTCCTACTATGTTCTGAGCCTCAGATGCAGATAAAACGTGTAACCTATAGTCATAACCATTGCGAGGGTCAATGTGAAGATTTAATCGCCAAGCTAGGCGGACACTCCTCCGTTAGTAATATTTCCGCTATCAGTTATAGTTCAACCATTTAGTTCAACCGATGTCGGACGTTTGGCGTTAGCCAGAGTAAAATAATAGAAAACTAATGATACAGGGAAAGAGTTAATAGGGTCTAGAATTTGATTATAATATGTTATTGCAGATAAGTGTTTTAATTATTATAACAGCTTCCAAATTCTGTTAAAAAAGCACTGTAATGCATGATATGCACATATGTCCAACGGATTTGCCAAAATATGCGAGACACGATGTAATTCGATCATTTTTGCTTTACGTTCCCTGTCATCCAAAAACTTATCTCGGTTCAGATCGGGGCGTAAAGTGGCCGCGTTGACTTTGACATCTACTATCTCGAAATGTTTTTCTCTTTTTTCTATGTATTTTTTGGACAAGAAATCAATAAAATACATATTAACCACTTTCACATCAGCCATAACACAGTTCGTCTGGGGATCCTTTGCATAAGAACAAAAGATGCCCAGTTCATGGGAGCATAGCAATTCGTCCAACGAACTGGAAATCCTTTGTTTTTAGGTAAAGAACTCCCCTGGTCAACAACAGAAAAACGTGCACAAGCACAATATCTCTGACGTTGAAAATGAGCTTTGCCACCTCTTTTAAATTGAAAAGATTAAAGTGCTGTTTGATGGAAGGTAGAATACATACTTGATCTTTGTCCATTTACCATTTCCTCACTAACCTGGACTGATTCTAGATTGCTCGACACATTATTTCCTTCAGAATCATCAAAGTCATTGTCTTCTTCTTCTGATACCTCTCCAGCCTCGTCATTTCCTAAACCTTTTGATTTTAGCTTCTTTCCCTGTGCAACAATCAAGCAGGTTAGTATGACATGATGATTCCTTGAAAACGAGTAAGGCCTATCATAGAGTTGGACGGTATACCGGTAATCTTAGTTATTCACGGTATTTAGTCGACACCGGTATTGCGGCATTGGTTTTGACGCTACACCGGTATACCGTTAATTACGGTATTCTTAAAGAAATACCGGTATTAACTTCTTTCTATCTAGACCGCATGCAAAGTTTAAAAATGAGAAATTTATAGGAAATTTATACGTACGTAGTATAGTACAATAGATTAGATTTCAACATTCTACAAGTTTGGAAGCCTCTAAGTGCATGAGTTGAGCGCTTCGCTGTGGTAAACAACTCCAAATACAAGAATTACCAATCTAGCTAATTTTTGTGCTACACAATGACAATGGCTGAAGTTCGTGACGACCTGTTAGATCTAGTAGAACCAAAAGGAACAAAGTCGGCTGTTTACTCATACTTCGGTTTGGTAAAAGGCAGCAAAGGGAAACAGACGTTAAAGGATGCAGTAATCTGTCTAATGTGCAAGAAAAAGGTGATAGCTAAAGGGGGCAACCCATCAAACTTGCTCTCACACGAAAGCCACAAGAAAATGCAGTAAACCCTGTCGCATGTTCTCAAGAAAGCATGGTACAAGATGATATTGAACAGTACTTGAAAATCGTCAAGCTAGACCTACAGTCAAATCCACTAGACTGTTGGAAGGTTAATTTTTCTACTTATCCAATTTTAGGCAAGCTCGCTAAAAAGTACTTGTGTATTCGTGCATCCAGCTCTGCTTCAGAGAGACTATTTAGTACGTCGGGAAATATTTGGTCGAAGAAACATACTTTGCTGAAACCGGAAAAATTAGACATGCTTGTGTTTTTAGCAAAGAACCTCTAGTTTAACTGTTTAAGCAGCTTTAATAGCCCTACCAATAGTTTTTCCATTGACATTGTGACATTGCCTGATTAGCTATTTACCAAAGAAATCAGACATGCTTGTTTTGTAGTGTATACAGTATGCTCGTATTGCTCATTACTATTTCTGCAAGTTTAAATGCAATAAAAGATTTTTTGCGCTTCCATGTTCCGTACAGTTATACTTATAAAAACACACGTGAGTTGACTGAGGACTCGAACAGGGAATACTGTTCCCATATTATCAACGTTATTTTGAGTTATTCCAAATTTCTACACGCTTCACATAAAATACATAAAAAATTCGCAGTTATGTCAATTAGATCGTTAAAAAGTAAACTTGATAACTGCAACAGACTGCTGTAAAAGACTGAAAATCGTGTTAGTAGTCTAGAATATGAAGTTAAAATATATAATATTCGATACTGGTTTATGTTTAAAGTAAACTCCCAACAACTGGATTTAAGATTTTGACTTCCTATTTTTCGTTGCATGCGTCAATCTTTGGTTATCAGCCTTATCAGGCATCAACTGCACATCACATATTTCCTTAAAAATTATTGCTGTATACCGGTATATCGGTATACCGCGGTATTTTTAGAATACCGTCACCGGTATTCAAATTTCAATACCGCCCAACTCTAGGCCCTATCGCACATTATATTGAGTGTTTTTGTTTAATCACAGGATATTCAAAAAAATAGGATCAAAATTCTTTTTTTAAAGAACACCAACATAGCGGCTATCACTTCAGGTAAAAATATCAGCACTCCTATAATCTGCTCCTTGACTGAGAATCTACTTTGAGCGGACCAGCCAATTCATTTCGTTATCTTCAATTCAGTTTGAAGACTTGGATGGAATTTTTTGGTAAAGAATTCAGTCTTGCTTGTTAACCTTTTACTTTAAAATAGCCATTCGACGTCTTGCCGGACGATAAAATGTGTCTTTAATTCGTCCTGATAGGCAGCATCCAGATAAAATACAAAGATGAACTTTATTAAATCCTGGACGCTATTTCCTTCTTAGCAGGTGAACATCTTAAAATAAACATTGGTAGAGACAATGTCCTTAAAAATCCCCCCTGGTTAAGTTTTCCTCTTTCCTTATTCACGTAAATCATTAACATCGAAAATAAAATCCCAACACAGAACGTAGTTAGAGATGATTAGTGGACGTTCGCCGAGCTAATCTTCTTAGAAATATATTTTCTGAGTTCCAGAGGGGGAACCCGCAACCTTTTGATGATCGGCGAGACATTGTAACTATTGAGCTACCAAGACTCGAAAGGAGAGTTAAGTTGTCAAGAGTATACACAGCATTTACGATACGATAATAAAGCTAATGATCGACACATTATGCACAATATTGTGCATGTAAAAGCTTTTTGGGAACATGCATATCAAGAGAACCTAGTATTATGCTGGCTGATAAGAAAGTTATTGAACACGACCTCTGCTTATTACCAGCTTATAGGTCTTGAACGACAAACTCGGTTTCCTAACTGTTTGGTTGGCTTAACCTAAACCCACCTTCATCAACTAGAGGACACGTTATTCTCTTGCTGAGACCACAGGTTTAGCATTAAGTTGAATATAAATAAGAGCATTGGATAACGTCATTACAAAATACCTTCACTATTATTTTATTTTTGAAGTACTCAGGTGAAGGTAAAGCTTCAAGGGTAGTATCAACAATGTCAGTATATAATTTATCTAGAATTTTCGAATTAAGGAAAAAGACATCTCGATAAATGACGAGTTAATTTTCAATAGCCATCCAGTTCGTCAGAAAAATCTCCACACAAAGCAGAAAGAAAATTTAAGGGTTCAAAGAGTGTCGAACCTATGTTGGAAACTTTTAAAGTTTCACTCTGTCAATATAAGTTCGGCAGTGTAGCAACCTTTTAATTTTCAACGCTGTTTTATACTGCGTACGCACTATCCTATTTTCATATCCATATAAAATACTTGAATTAACCAATAATATGGAACGATCGATATTCGTTAGATATTCGTTAGGCTTTCCTTAAGTTAGCCAAATCTGAAAGGTTATTAGGAACAAAAGGATACCACCCAAAATGTTTTTTAAATACCGGGCCATCTTCGCCTGGGTTGGAGTTCCACAATGGTTCTCCAGTGATAAAATAAGTGGGTACCTACATTACAAACAAAAAAATCAAAAATGAGGAGAATAAGAACTTATATATATATTTTAAAACGTTAACATGAGAAATTTGAGTAAGTGATTCATAGTATTCATTCAGTAGCAATAGCACTACCACCAGCGGTAGCAGAAACAGCAGCAGTAGCAACAGCAGACGAAGCAGTAGCAGTAGTAGCGGTAGCGGTAGTAGCAATAGTAGCGGTAGCGCCAGCGGGAGCGATAGTGGTAGCAGTAGTGGTAGCAGTAGTGGTAGTACTAGTAGTGGCTGTAATGGTCGTAAGAGTGGCAGTAGTAGTGGTATAAGTTGTGGTAGTAGTAGTGGAAGTGGTAGTGGTAGTAGTGGTAGTGGTGGTGGTAATTGTAGTGGTAGTGGTAGTAGTAGTGGCAGTAGTAGTGGTAGTAGTAGTGATAGTGGTAATAATAGTGGTAATGGTAGCGGTAGTGGAAGCGGTAGTGGTAGTGGTAGCGATAGTGGTAGCGGCAGTGGTAGTGATAGTAGTAATGGTAGTGGTAGTGGTAGTAGTGGTGGTAGTGGTAGTAGTGGTAGTAGTAGTGGTACTAGTGGTAGTCTTGGTAGTGGTAGTGGTGGTAGTAGTGGTAGTAGTGGTAGTGGTAGTAGTGGTAGTAGTGGTAGTAGTGGTAGTAGTGGCAGTGGGGATAGTGGTAGTAGAGGTAGTGGTAGTCTTGATAGTGGTAGTGGCGGTAGTGGTGGTGGTGGTAGTGGTAGTGGTAGTGGTAATGGTAATGGTAATGGTAATGGTAGTGGTAGTAGTAGTGGTAATGGTAATGGCAGTGGTAGTGGTAGTGGTAGTGGTAGTGGTAGTAGAGGTAGTGGTAGTAGTAGTTGTAGTAGAGGTAGTGGTAGTAGTAGTTGTAGTAGTTGTAGTAGTAATGGTAATGGTAGTGGTGATAGTAGTAGTGGTAGTAGTAGTGGTAGTGGTAATGGTAGTGGTAGTGGTAGTAGTAGTGGTGGTAGCGGTAGTGGTAGTGGTAGTGGTAGTGGTAGTACCTGTAATGGTAGTAGTGGTAGTGGTGGTAGTGGTAGTGGTGGTAGTGGTAGTAGTGGTAGTGATGACAGTGGTGGTTATGATTGTGGTGGTAGTGGTGGTAATGGTGGTAGTGGTGGTAGTGGTGGTAGTGGTTGTGGTGGTTTTGGTTGTGGTGGTAGTGGTTGTGGTGGTGATAGTAGTAGTAGTGGTAGTGGTGGTAGTAGTAGTGGTGGTGGTGATAGTAGTGGTAGTAGTGGTAATAGTGGTAGTAGTGGTAGTAGGGGTAGTAGTAGCAACAGCATAGCAGTAGCAGTATCAGTGGTATTCGCACGAACAGTAACAGTAGTAGTAGTAGTATTTGCAGTAGAAGTAGTAGGAGTGTTAAAAGTAATAGTATCAGTTACGACTAAAATGTCAAGGACCTCGCATAAAGAAAAATTAAGTCAAAACAATTCACAACCCACGTACGGTGATACGGTAAACGCGTTTTCATTGATAGCTTGAATAACGTCCTTGAAGTAAATCTTATTCACCAAAGTGTGACCGTGAAAGACTACAGGTTCGTCATCGTCGCCGTCCCAGCAGTCCACTACGAACAAAAAATACATCATTAATATAAAGGACTGAGTACTCCACCCTAAAGATGAACGTCAAGGTCTAATCAACACCTGAAACGACGAAGGTATCTTTTGCGATCTCACTGATCTCAAGAACATTCTCCTAAATCGGTGAAGTTTGATGTGAAATGCATATGGGAAGGGGGGTTAATTCAGGCAGCATACTTCTGGAGTGTCCTGAAACATGAGGGGGCGCCCCCACTGTAAGGCTGAGAGGAACTCGCAGTGGGAACAATACCGCAATAAAATGGACTTACTGAAGGATAAATTTACTGAAAACAAAATTCCTGGTATAATCTTAGAAAAGATTTTTATTGAGTATAAATTACCTCTCCCAATCTGTAGTCTTCACGTCACCATAATCATTTTAAGATATTGATTACAATAAATTTACGGTTTTCTATCAAAATCCATGAATTTTACTGCCCATCTCACCAGTTACTTAGCCGAAGCAGGCAGCCAAAAAAATGACTTTACGTCAGTCGGACGAGCATTTTCAGAAAACGACAATGATCACCCATTCGTGCCAATTTTGATGTAACATTTGTATTAAAAATAAACGATACGGCAATTCTATTCGAAAACAACCAGGCGATTCACCTTTATTTTCTATGAACGATAGTGAACGATGAACTATGTGTTATTAGTAGGAACCAATCAAGAAGAATATTACCAAACTTGTATTCTGATTGGCTAACCTATTAAGAGGTTCCTGAAGGGGTAAAAAATTGCCCTGGGAAAATGGGATTTGGGTGACTGGGACTGAGATTTGTTCACTGGGAATAGGGAAAAAAACTCCGAAATAGGAACGGGGCAATTGCCGTAAAGCATGTCCTCTCAAGGCTTAACTGATTCCCATACTTTGGGAAACGTCAGTAAACTGAAGGGCGTATTTTACGCCCTGTAGTTTAGAGTTACACAATCCCAAACAAGCAGTTTTATGCTTTGTCGCGACGAAGAGATCGCCATAATTTAAAACTGTGCACGCGCTTTACTAATGTTACAGTATAGAACTTTAAACACTTACGTTCGACACAGCGGCAACCCATGTTTAAAGCATCCACATAAGCTTTCACGGAGGCCTGCCCTTGAATTTGGTCACCTTTCAAATACCTATTTTATCAAATACAGGATGTTACAGTAAAATCATGAATAAATATCAGTCATAAAAGACATGCGATCATAACAGACATTGACAGACTCACGTGTTGTGAGACGACGATATAAAGTAATGAGCTAATGGTTGAGTCATGTCTTGGTATACGGTATCATGAAGTGGATTAAATATATCGCCTTCTTTTGATGAAAGATAATTGGCAAACCCTAAAAGTCAAAAAGATACCTTGATGGACATTCAGATGATCAATGTACAGAGCCTACTTTGTTTTATACTTATCTGTCTACGTACATAAGTAAAACAAATTGTATGAGCGAGCCTCAATTATTATTCCTGTTATTTTATTCCTTGATGCGGGAAACTTGGAGCAGATTCTTCATATATATTATGCATACTCTTATACATGTAAACAAAAACATACGTGATGGTTTTTGAACACATTGAGGTCCATCAGTACGTTTATAAGCCAAGATTGTAGCACGAGGCTTATGAGCAGCTAATGGACCGAGTTATATTTAATAACTTTCTTATTTCTTTCTTGTTCTATTTTCTTATTTCTATCATAATGTTTCGTTTCTTATTTTGTTCTTTCTTAGGGTCGATTTACACTGTCAAAGTTTCTTTCATCCAAGTATTTGATCAAAGTATTTCAAAGGAGTCAGTATCTTTGAAAAGTGTTTAAATTATCATACACTTTGATCAAAGAAACTTTGATAGTGTAAACCAAACTTTAGACAACTAAAGAGGTGTTCCAATAACATTTGATTCCGACACCATAGAGATGCTGTAAATGGATGTTTTAATGGCAAGGGAAAAATTGTCAAACTTTTTGGGATATTTCATTTTTATATCTTGATTCTAAGAACCTTTGCTAATATATTACAAATCCTGTTGATGTTGTGATATCTTTGGAGGTCCGAAGCAACGTAACTAATGCTTATCGTAGGATTAGGGACATGTATAAGTGCTTGAATAAAAGGTTAACCTTATCATCCTCAAATTAAACGGGTATTTTCTGTCCAGTAACTCAGATTAAAGTGAATTCCTGTTCGACTGCGTTGGGATAATGGTCGTTCGCTCGTTATTGCGCATTCACCGTTCTTATCCTTGTAGGTTAGTCGATTTTCTGCCGGTGTGAGCGAGGTAATTGTTTCTACTTCGATTTTAGTTGTCTAGATTTCAAGGATTTGAAGTTTTAAGTTGATGACGACATAAGCAATGTTTGCTTCCACTGAAGGCGTCAGGGCTGGCGGGTTGGAAGGGAGAGCAATTGAAGGGAAAAGTAATTTTTGGGGGAGGAAAAATCGTTTTATGTGGAAATTATATGAGGCACAATAAGTGGTGTTTAGTGGCAACTGGTGAAACGATCTTCGAAAATTATTTTTTTCACAAACAACGTCTTTGAAGAGCTATTTATGGGCGTGTTCGCGGTTTATTAGCTATGGCTTAGGCTTATATATACGACCATAA
Organism: Nanipora kamurai; assembly: GCA_036872915.1. NCBI lineage: Eukaryota > Metazoa > Cnidaria > Anthozoa > Scleralcyonacea > Helioporidae > Nanipora > Nanipora kamurai. Next base: position 146,250 of record JBAHVQ010000486.1, on the reverse strand, counting down.
TGTCGGCTATTTATAATATTTTGATAATCATTGTATACTGCCTAAATTCAAAAGATTGAAAATTTTAATCATTAAAGTTATTGATTTTATTTTTCAGTCTAAATGATTCATTTTCTGACGGGAGAATGATACCAAACCAAAAAGACTAGAATTAGGCACAAAAAGATTGAAATTTCAGTTGTTCAAATTACTCTGGTCAAATTAACATGCTACCTACTAATTGTAAACCATTTTATCTACAAATCCTAGATTTTTGTCAAAAATTGGGGACGGTAATTCGGGGGGCACAGAAATGTATTCGGGGCAAATGTCACCTGTTTCCTCCTCTTTGATCGCCACAGTTGTCTTCATTCGTGTTTGTTTTTTCTTTTTTCTTTGGGGGTACGTAATTCTGATTAATACGTGGTAGAATTTTAAGAACACGATTTCGTAAAATATAATCAAATATTCATTCGGTTGACAATCATAGGATGTATAGTTGTGAGACCAGTAGAGTAATATGATAGCTACTAGTTAGTACCCAAACGGAACATACCATCAACGCCCAAACATTTTTTTGATTTCCATTCGTTAATTAATTCAAAGGAATTAATAATACGTTCGGCATCCGTCTCAGTTGCATTCGTCATCTAAATTCAATAAGTTGAATTTTAATAACTAAATATCTATCGTCTGGTTCAATAGTTAGGAAAGAGTTTCCTTCCCATTTCAAAACACTTCGTTTTACGTACTACGTCCCAATGTTTTGAAATTGGAGGAAACGTGTTTGGTTTATCAATTCAACATTTAATCTGTAGAACGTTGATCTTACCCCTTGCTCAACCTTCAAAAACTCCAGTAGCTCTTGAGACGTAAAATATGTTCTATTCGATGTGTAATGTTTCATTACAGCTTCCTCAATATCATTTCTCTTTGACAGACTTTCAAAGAACGCCGCAAACTCTTCTTTAGTTAATCCTGAATTTTTGCCACACTGTTCATCTTTCGTGTTGAACTCCTGAAATTTTTGTATTGCATAATTTCTTTACAAAATAATAATCATTTTTCCGTTATCAGCTAAATTCTTTTAACAAAAATCAACTAGTGTTCTAATGCCGATGTTGAAGTTATTTTGGTCACATAACTCTTTATTTGTTTAACAATTAAATCACTCGGCCTCGTTGTTTTGGGCAGATATATTATTATATATTTTTAATATAATTATAATTTTTATTATTATTATTATTATCATTATTATTATCATTATTATTATCATTATTATCATTATTAGTATCATCATCATCATCATTATCATTATCATTATCATCATCATCATTATCATCATCATCATCATTATTATTATCATTATTATTATCATTACCATTATCATCATCATTATCATTATCATTATTATTATCATCATTATTATTATTATCATTATTATTATCATTATCATCATCATCATCATCATCATTATCATTATCGTTATCATTATCATTATCACCAACCTGAAATTTCAGCGATAGATGGGGTTTCGTTATTGGAATATTCAAGGCTGCGATAATTTTTACGAGTTCTTTAAATTCTATCAAGCCGCTGTTGTTCTTGTCGTAGTTCTCGAACTTTTCAAATAACCATGTGATGGAGAAAATGAATAAAGGAAAACATTGAAAAAATTATCAACAATAGAAGTCTTCCGATTTTCTGAACTATCATATGCATCAAAATTGAATATACAAGTTTCTCCTTTCTCCCTTGGAGCAGTTACTGTAGTGAAACATGTAGATATTATTGAAACATACAGGAGATACTGTGGGATACAGGAGGTACCAAATTCATGGCACAAGAGTATAAAGTTTAAGTACAATGCTCGCCCTTAAGTGCCACTTAAGTGATTTTTTATATACACTTGTTCTTGTGCTCAAGTCCGTGAATTCAACAGTTCAAGCTCAAATCCTAATATTTTGAATTGACCTATTACCAAGTCTGGGCATACGCAAATCCTTATTTTCTTTCGATGGATAAAAAACTGGCCTATTGGCCTTTTTTCGAAATATACTACTTTTTTATTGATATAAATATGAATATCCAATTGCTACTATTGTTTTATAAAATCGATAAGATTTTTCACACTCAGTTGGAATAAGATGATTGTTGCTTTCAACTGACACAATATCGCTGCTATCACCGTGCTTATAATCTAATTGTTAATTATATTGTCACATGTCATGTGTCATATCACAAGATATATAAAAGTATAAAGGATATTTTGTTCGAGGAGAAAGGCTGTTGTCTGTGGAATCTGGAGGAAAAAAAAGTTAAATAAATTTACGAAAAATTACAGATAATTATCTCAATTTTGGTTAACATCACCCTGTCACACAAAAGAAGGCTGTTGGTAAAACCCTCTTAAAGTTTGCACTGCTCATACCGAATACAAATAAATCAAAACGGAAAGAGACTCGACATGTTTTTCATACACTCATCGAAAGCAATTATCCTAAAGAATTTTTAGACCACCTGCAGTCTAAGGAACCCGAATACATTAAAAAACCGGACACGAATACGAAACATAATGGTTTTCAGAACCAATGAAAAGAATTCTAACAAAGCACAACGTAAAAACGCCACTTAAACCCTTCCAAACCATCTCTCATTTATTTCCAAAACCTTAAGAAAAACTTAAAACTCAACAAATGAAAGGAGTGATATACTGTACACAGTGTAAAGATTGGGAAAATATCTATTTCGGACAAACGAAGCGACAATTTAAAACTCGCTTAAACGAGCACAAAAAAGCCCTTTCGGTAAAAAGGATCACAAATTCCGCGGAGGCAGAACACAGTATCAAAATGGATCAGGAAATTGAATGGAATGATGCTTCCATTATTACCTGCAACCCACGTAATTTTCAAATCATCTGTCTGCAGGCGTGGCTTATAAACAATGCTAATGATCCTTTGAACAGATGGAAATCTATGTCCAGAAGTTTACCAACGTCTAATTAACAAACTTAAGAATGGCAGCACCGATACTATAGATACGAAGCTTACAGTTGGCCATTCATACCCTCGATGAAGACACCAAAAGTTTGTTTCCAAACGTTGGTCCGTGTCTTTGACTCGTTTTCAAGTCAAAAAAAGTTCTCCAAGACAAGGGATCTATTATTTTATTTAATTTTTTGGTAGAAATGTACTTTGGATTAAACCGTGTACACAATAATTTTTTAGTTTCTATTTTTCACCTTCATATACATTATTTTAGTTTTGGGGAGATACCTACTTTCAGTGGTTACCGCATTTTAAACTTGTCTTTTTCCGTTTGGGGAGATACGGTTCGAACGGCAACCCCACACAGTTTTATATTTCTGGGAGATCCACACTTTGCATGATTGACTCCATTTTCAACTTTGTTCTTTATCTTTTTCACTTCGGGGAGATACCTACATTGATTGGTGACCCCACACATTCTAGTACTGTTTTAACCTCTTGGGGGAGATATTTACTTTTGCCTGGTGACCTCACATAGGTTTATTCCATTTTAGTTTAATGGAGATACCAACTTTAGCACTTCAAAGATTTAAGAACTAACTACAAGAGCTTTTACATGGAATATATGTATAAAGTTTTGTTATTTAATGATGTGCTGTCGTGACGTCATCGAAAAGCAAAAATTTTGTCAAATTTTAGTACGTTTTTAAGTAACATTGATTTTTGAATTGTGATTACAACCTCAACCGTTTTCCAAAAAAGTGCGCATGTATTTTAAGAATACTTAAACGGAGCTTTCAGCAATTTATTATTGAAATAAGTAAACTTCTCTGTGTCAAAATGCATTGGAGATACACTAAAATTGTATCTTCAAAAATCGCATACAAACTTTTTTGTAGGCAGCAGCTCTGGTTGAAACATTCAACAATCTTCTATAATGTCAAAAATGGCTAAAATTAAAGAAGTTTCAAGGGTTGTTTTTTGACGTTAGAGTGATGTTATCCAACCGAAAACCGTTGACTACATACTCCACACATGCAATGTCTTGGTCATTTCTTAAATCTGTAATCCCTCCCTGAAATAAGTTAGCCGCTAAAATGAACAATCCTTAGCAACTGTAGCATAGCAACATAATACGTTCAAAGCCTCTTGAGACCCCTTTGCATCCCTGCTTACAGATTCCACAACAGTACGTCCTTAGGGCAGAAAGTTTATTGATTCTAATTACGGAGTAAAATATGCAGGTCAGCCAGACTTAAATTGAAAAGAACGACTGACCTTTTAGTTCCATTAAGAGCAGCAAACCTCGTACCCAACACTGAGCAATACGTTTTTCCGTAGCAACAACGACCAGTGGATATCTGTTTGCACTTTCAACTGTAAAGCAGTTTTCATTCGAAAGATTATACTTTTCCAAATTGTTATTATTAACCGACGGAGTAAAGGAAACTTTTTTAATGGACTGAATGTCAACTGAAAAATACAAAAGAAAAGATTAAAACAAATTTCATACATATGTGATAAAAACGTTAAGGTTCCTCCAACTGGAAAGTTAAACTATCGTCTCAGTAACTTTAAAGTGATCAATATATAAAACATGCCCGTAAAAATACATCTGATGTATCTGTGGAGCTAAAATGTTTATTGATGTATTTGAAAAAGAATTATAAAATATATAAGATATATCAGATCTATATAATATATAGATGTATACATGATATGTATAGACAGACAGACAGATAGATAGACAGATAGACAGACAGACAGACAGATAGATAGATAGATAGATAGATAGATAGATAGATAGATAGATAGATAGATAGATA
>JBAHVQ010000486.1:124454-134465 GCA_036872915.1 Nanipora kamurai | reverse complement strand
AACATCATTATTCTCTACCCGAGTTCATTCTTCTACTTAAGCTATTTAAAATCAGATAGGATTTAAAATGTCCCGATTTGGAAGAAACTAGTATATGTTTCGAAATATCAAGGGCCCAAGCAAGATCATTTCGCGACCAGCTCCCAACTTGACCTGTAGCCCAGTTGGTAGAGCGTCGGATCAGTAAACCGAAGGTCGCGGGTTCGAATACCTGCTGGGCCAAGTGGAGTTTTCTCTACTTGTCCGGTATTGTTCGTCACTCGGAGTAACATCTAACATTATTATTCTCTACCCGAGTTCATTTTTCTAATTAAGCCAAAGTATAAATCAATAGCGAATGACGTATCTTAATCTAAGATTTTGATTTTCTAAACAGTAATGACGCAAGAAACACTCGGAGTTATTTAACTAGTTAACAACTGTACCCGAATTACGTACACTATTTGAGCAAGGATGAACTAGTTGGTTTACTGTCATTTTTGTTAGAGAAACCATCTCAAAAGCCGTTCTGAAGTATGATCAGTGTTGCTTAACGTTTATTACTAAAAACTCTCTTGGGCATTCGTCCTACAAGATTTGTTTTCTTAGCCGTGTTATGACACCGTGGTTAAACCCAGAGAATCATTTTTGGTGTAGAACATAAATTTAACGGACAATCATATAATTTTCTTGTTCTGTTGCTAAACGTTCATTATTAAAAAATCTCTCGGGAATGTGTCCCACAAGATTTGTTTTCTTACTCGTGTTTTCACACCGTGGTGAAACCCAGAGACTCATTTTTTGTGTAGAACATAAATTTTATGGCCAAGCATATAATTTTCTTTTTAAATTTCAGGTGGACTAGATGTCAGATTCCGTTGTACCTTGCCCTCTTCGCTAACGCTCGATTCTATTCTATTTCCAGCCATAACCACCAAAGAATTTCTTTCATCCAAGCTCAGCGACTGGTGTAAGTAAATTGTTTAATATAAGGTGTTAATAGCTTTCCCCATGTGAATTTAGAGATGTTAAGAGAACTACTTCAAGTGGATTAAGGAAGTGGATTGACTTTTTGGCTTTATTTAGGTTATTTCGTGTGTTTCATTACGCCAGTTCGAATCTCCATTCTAAAAAATTGTGTGGAAAAACTGAAAAATCGAGCAATTTTTAAAATTTTAAATTAACTAGGTTCTCGAGAGCAGTCGAGAGCGTTCAAAAGAACCGGTTACATCATACCAAAAAACGCACTGCATCGTGGTAGTCGGGTATAAATTGAAGATTTTGAAAGGGCGCAAAGCGCCTGAAGTAAAGTGAAGATGATACGAGAACACAGAATTGAAACATAACAATGCTTTAGTCACCATCAAAACGCAGTACCCTGCTGATGAACGACTAAGTACTAAAATAAAACGTCATACCCAGTAACCTAGGAACGTAGATTCAGTTTGAAATCAGGTAGCCGGAAATATAGATATGGAGGAGAACCATAGAAGAAGGTGTCAAAAAGATTGGAGTAAGCGTCCAACTACCATCCAGAATATCAACCACCAGTCTGCGTATCGTAAAGAAAGCAAACGTGTAGTAACGGGTATGGGTGGGTGGGATTGTTATATCTCACTTCTGTGTTCTCATACAATCTCGACTTTACTTCATGCGCTTTGCGCCCTTGCAAAATCTTCAATTCTGTTATCGAACACAGAAGTCTCGATATAATAATGGTTGTTGGAAGGTAGAAGAAATAACAATCACTCAAAGTGGAAAAACAAAACCCCATGAATATTCATTACGATGGATCGGATTAGACAGCTTTAGGATAAACATCGTCAAAGGTTGGGCGATAGTAAAAGCGAATGAAGGAAGATATACCCGAGGAGTTCGGTATCCTGATGACTTCCTGTAAAGATATTGCGGTTGCCTTGGCCTTTGACGTTGACGCAGCTCTTGTATAATGTCCTTTGAATATATTTGTGTCGAGACCAGCGGAACCTAGGGTTGACTTTATCCAACGGGCAATAGTACACTACTGGACGGGATTATGTGGTGTGTGGTAACTAATGAAAACGTGGTTAGCAGTATTTGAGTCCATGAGTGATCTGAAAGGAGTGGTTCGCGGAATATACCACTGTAAGCTACTCTTCGCTTTCATACACCGAAGTAGCCTGAGAAGAAGTCTTCGTAAGCACCGGCAGCTTAAACTCCACGCCTTTAGGTAGGAGACGGATAAAATGTAAATCAAAAAGTCTTAGATCGGACGAACGCTTAGGGGCAGTAAGGGCAAGCAAAAGCGATAGTTTGTGTGACAACATGTTGAGCGACAGATCTTCGTTTCTGGACAAGGAACGCCAATAAGCTATTAGTATATTGACATTCCAGAATTGGTGGTGACGGAGCATAGCCGGACGAAGACCTTCAATCGGAGGGAGAACGCGAGATAAAGCTGAGCGATACGTATTGATAGTCTTGAATTCTAAGCCCCCACCGAACGAGTGGGCCGGAAAACTGGTTATATCGGGCAAAACGGGACGAAATAATTTAATTTCTCGTCCGACACACCAGCTATGGCATTTTTTCCAGGCGGAGTAATCAACTGAGCTTGTGGCAGGCCGTCCGGCGGCCAAGATGAGCTGTTTGATACATATCACGCGACCAAATGTAGAGTTTTGTTTGCAATTAAATGATGTATCTTCGCGCGCTGACCTAGGAGGAGATTTGGGCTCAGTGGAAGAAGAACTGGGGAGGGCACCGGTATGTCCAATGATCCCGGGTGCCAGGCCTGTGTAGACCACGCCTGGGTCCCTAAGATTAATTCCCGTTTTTCCTACAGCAGCCTCGCTAGCGTCCGCATTATAAGGCCAAGGGGAAAACGCGTATTTTTTCCTGATTGACCAGTCTTGTTGACGGGCGTCCGAAACTAATGCCATCGGGTCTAGTCTCCCACTGGAGAACTGAGGCAACTGGGTATTTAATCGGTCCGGAAACAGGTCCTTCACACAGCATCCCCTAATCCACATCAGTGAGCGAAACACAGGAGGGCATAGTTGCCAGTTACTCGTATGTGAGAAATGGCGTGATTGTCAATCCGCCATGGCATTCTGAGAGCGGGAAAGTTCCGTTGCCCTTAAAAGCGGCCTCTGCCACAAAATCGACAATCGGTTGAGACAGCGAGATGGCTGTTTGATCGGAGACGTCAGGATTGAACAAAAAAGCATCTTTGCTCGAGGCATCCAAACGCTCAGAATCTGAAGAACTGGTGCTAGGTGAAGAAATGGACCCGTCTATTGAAGAAGAAAAAGTTCGAGAGAACTTACTACGTTCCTTTTTTTAGCCCTTGGTGTGTTTAGCCCGTTTAGAAGATCTATGTCTTCGTTCTCTTCTCTTAGGCGCCGGTGGGTCGAGCAGCGAAGTTTTTTTCTTGCAAAGTATCTCGCGGAGCTAGTATTGCGTCCAGCTGAACCCCGTTCGCAACGTTCTCTGTAGCAGATGCCATAAGATAGAAGTCCAAAGAAATAGCGTGAAAGTCCAAAAAAAAAGGGAGGCGGCTACGGTGAGCTGATGAAGAACTGAATCTGTGTTGCTTGGATACTAGGTTATGACGTTTTATTTTAATACTTAATCCTTCATCAGGTGTGTACTGCGTTTTGATGCTGACTAAAGCATTGTTATATCGAGATTTTGTGTTCGAAATATAATTCACTTCCAGATGAAATGATCGCCATGAGGCGGGCAATTTTAGTTGGAAACAAAATTAACCGATTTTATTAACACTTATACCACGAAAAAAATATTTATTTGTTCGAATTGAATCGGGGTGATCTTAATTAGATTCTTTGACGAGGTTTTGAAGATCGCTGGAGTAAATGTCAATTAAATCACTTGAAGGCGAGCGAATAGTTCACACGATGCGAAGAAAAACATTAATGGAGTATTACTTTTCAAAACATCGGGTGAGTATGCGTATTAACTATCGATGATTAAAAGATTTTGCTCTGTAGATGTTAACTGGTAACCAGTCGATGTAAATCTTTTTCTTGACGTACTTTTACGCCTTTCATGGTGCTTTTTTCACTCGTGAAAACTCAGGTATCTTTCAGGTAGTCAGTCACTTGTTCGGTAAACATTCCCCAGAAATTAGATGTCTTGTTTGCTTTTTGGCACAAAATTAAACTTCTCTTATGAAGGGAAAATCAGGTATTTTATAAAAGTTACAATTGAGGAGAACTTTCGCTTTGTTTTCTTGCCTTGGTTTTGTTCGTTCTTATGTTTTGCGAGTTGGTTCGAATATCCCCTAAACAGTTACGCTCTTGAAATCCAGCGTTATAGGTAAACTTGAGTTTTGCTCAGTGCAGACAGTTTTATCAAGATCAATATAACTTCACAAAAAATGTCTGTGAAACCATATAATGATGTACTGTAGGTAGCTGTATACATCGTAAGTATTAAATGGTATATACATGTATTGTATATTAAATTATCTAAGTATAGTGAATAGCTGTAAAAATTTTACTTTTAATTAACTAGTTAACTAATTAACAATACACTTTAAGGGAAGCAGACAAACTACGACAAGCAGTAGTGATCCAGTTGTCAAGAGACTTTATTTAATTCCATCTTTTATGAGGCTGCGGGAAAAGCGCTTATGAACAGAGGCAAATACATGTAAATATCCTACAGGCATGAAACACTGATACCAGTTTTGTAAAAAACAGATATTTCAGGTAATCAAAGTTAAACCCTATGTGAAAAAAACGACTATTTCAAACATTTTTATTTACCTAAAGGAATGTTAGTATTGTTTCAAATTATAATTTTTTATTGATTACATGTATAGAAGTTTGTTATTGATATTTTATTATTTAGTTTTTGTTACTTGATTCCCTTGTATGGTCGTATCGTTGTATAAAATAGGCTCAGTCAAGTGATTATGCGTTGGTACATTGTGCCGTTGCAAATGTTTGGTGCATCATCAGTGACTTCTGTTAATTCTGACTGCATGTCATCTTTAATTTGTTATAACAAAGCTCCAACATGTTTACAGCAACCTCCTTCACCAAGGTTTCTCGTGCAGCTACTTGTAAATCACCTCTACTGGTGCCTGATGTCGGTGGGCGTAAACACTCTTATGATGTAAGCATCTCTTGTTTAGAAAAAATTGTTGGTCACTGCTCTTCTTCACATTTGGTTTAACTTCAAGTTGGCTTCCATATTTACTTTTTAAAAGCTATCACCTTTGTTTCATTTGCCTACACATACCTGCAGGATTCCCGTAGGCTTTTGGCTCTGTACGTAGGTGCTTTGGTACACGTAGTGGCTCAAAGGTAAACTGTGGAAGCGATTTTAAGTGTCTTATTCCATTGGTTCCCAACAGCCTGTTATAGTTTGTGGTTATGTTTATGGTTTATGCCCTATATTCATAATAGAGTATGTACACTATTTAGTATAATTAAATAATTTAATATTTATAATATATACAATTTCATATTTACAATATAAATTAAACAATTTAATATTTGCAATAGATTCAGTTCTCCTTTAGGCACACCATCCTACATCATCAAAAAATGAACTTGCTCATTCACAAATATTTTATGTTGAGTTGTATTATTATTAATAGAACTGTTTGAATTCTGAAAATTTGTGTTGGAATATACTTGAATTCGACTTAAAATAATATTCGCAAGCAAATTATATCAATGTAATTTAAACTATTACATATATTATATTATAATTTACAACCTGAAGTATTTCAAGAACCTAACAATTTGGAGGGTATTCGAAGAAGCTGGCATAAACATGAGAAAGAGCAAAACAAATTCAAGAAAACCAGGAGAAAGTTCTCTTCAATTGTAGCTTTTGTAAAATACCTGATTTTCTCTTTATAAAAGAAGTTTATTTTTGCGTCAAAAAGCAATCGGTATTGTTTACCGAACAAGTGACTGACTTCCTGACAGATTTCTGGGTTTTCACTGTTGAAAAAGCTGCCTTGATAGGCTTTTGAAACTACATAAAGAACAAGATCTAGATCAACTGGCTACCGATCAATGTCCAGAGAGCAATATCTTTTAATTATCGACACTTAATACGCGAAAAATCTTTCGTCGTGAATGTCTTTGACGTCTTGTCCACCGATTCGCTCACTTTCGAGTGATTTTCTCGACATTAACTCCAGCTACTTCCAAGGCCTGCCCAAAGAATGTAATTAAGATCCCCCAAATTCAATTCGAAGAAATAAATTTTTATTTTGTGGAATAAATGTCGATAAAATCGCTCAATTTTACTTCGTTCCGAAAATGCTCGTTTTCCGGCAACCATTTTGTTTGGAAGTGAATTTATACCCAACTAGGACAGTGCTTGCATTGCGTTTTTAATTATAATGGAAGCGGTCCATTACGTAGTTCTCTTCTAGACAAGAAACTTCATGAGTACACAATTCTACATTGACCAAAAGATAAACAGTAATGTAGGGTAGTCAATGTTTCGGTATGCGGGAACTAAAGATTTCAGTTCTCTTCAAAGTACATTCGGGAAACTATTTTTTGTAATACTTTCCTGCAACCATTGTTGAATTATCTTGTGGGAACTGACATAGATAATCATACTTGTAGCTTGTGATATTGTATTATTTTGCTGTTATGTAATATTAATTCATACCATTAGTTAATTAATGTAATTCTAATTTTAAACACTGTTCATGCTATGTATATCAACCTTTACATAGCTGAAAGGATTTTTACAGCTTAAATAAAGCTACTGTTATTGTTATTGTCCCATCTGTTAGCTTTCTGTTAGTATAGCTGGACGGTTTAAACTTAATATGAAGATCTCTTCCATTCCCATAAGTATCATGCACATTCCATAGAATCTGGGCAATTCCAAGGAAACAAGCTTTTTTAAAATGTATGAAAGGTTCAAATTAATGTCCAGTTGGGCCAAATACGTTTTGAAGGTCCTGTTTACGATTCCCAACGTACCAATGATAATCGGAATGATCAGAACTTCTTTGGATTTCCAAATTCTTTTCAAATTCATTTTCAAATCATAATACTGTATCAATGGACACGTGATAAAGGGCATGTAAAAACTGGGTGTGGCAGTTGAGATTATAAATATCAAACATATAAATAAAGGAGAACGTTACAGCTCGAAAAGCGTGAACATTACAAATGGCGACGAGGATTTAAAGGAAAAATTCGTGTTAGATTAGTGAATAAGTGGGAGAGTATAGCAACCGCAGGTAAAATAAATGTAACTCCTCTCCCTCCGTTTTACCCGACGTCAGATCCTACATCAATAAGTCAAAGATGGAAGACATGGAAACGTCGTTTTGAGACATATTTGGTGGCTGTTGACGTTAAAGAAAATGCACAAAAACGGGCATTGCTCCTTTACCAAGCAGGAGAAGCAACACAAGAGATATTTGATACGCTTCCAGACACAGGTGAAGATGACGATTACAAGAGCGCCATTGACAAACTGGATGAATACTTCGCGCCAAAGAAAAATGTCGACTATGAAGTCTTCCAGTTCCGTTCAGCTAAACAAAACATTGGCGAAACAACGGATCAGTTCGCAACCAGACTTCGCAAATTAGCAGCTCATTGTGAATTTAATGATCTAGACAACGAATTGAAATCAGCTATCATCCAAAATTGTAGGTCGAAACGTCTTCGAAGATATGCCCTAAGAGAAGATAAACTAACTCTCAAAGAACTTCTTTCTAAAGCGAGAGCGTTAGAAAACAGTGAATTGCAAGCAACTGGTATAGAAGGGCGTCTAGCATCAACAAACATCTCGACTGATAAAGTAAATTACGTCACTCCGAAAGACAACCAACAGAAATGCCGAAATTGTGGCCTAACGTGGCCCCGTAACAACTCTTCTTGCCCAGCAAGAGGACGAACATGTCGCAAATGTGGCATACCTAATCATTATGCCAGAGTTTGTCCAAAGAACACACCAGAGGACAACCACAAATCCAAGACTCAATCCAGGAAACAGCAAATTCATAAAGTTTCACCTCAAGAAACCTCAGAATCTAGCAATAGTGAGGAAGAACATCTGTGTACATGCACACAAGTCTATACATCCAAAATGCCTTCGACCAATATCAAAATAAACAGGGTAGAAATCAAAATGATCATAGACACTGGTGCGTCAATCAACATTATAGATGAGAATACTTTTGCGCTTATTAAGAAAACAAAGTTAATTAGATTGCTCAGAACACAAACCAAACTGTTCGCTTATGGGTCGAAACAGAAATTGCCAGTCTTGGGGAAGTTCGAAACCACCGTAGAGACCCAGAAACGAATCACTGTTGCCTACATTCATGTCATGAAAGGGAACTATGGGTCGCTGCTGAGTTATCAGACTGCTGTAGAATTAGGTCTGATAAAATTAAATGTCAACAAAGTCAACGAACGTAAATTTACACCGGACGAAATATCAAACAAATTTCCAGATCTATTTAATGGCATTGGAAAACTAAAGGATTTCGAAGTAAAATTGCACATTGATGAAACTGTTCCCCCGGTCGCTCAATCAGCCAGACGGATTCCATTTCATATGCGTAAGAAAGTCTCAGCTGCACTTAAACGTCTGGAAAATGAGGGGATAATTGAGAAAGTGGAGGGGCCGACACCATGGATCTCACCTCTCGTTATCATTCCTAAGAATGATGGAAATGTTCGTTTATGTATGGATATGAGAATGCCGAATCGAGCAATTCAAAGAGAACGTCATCCAAGTCCCACGATTGATGACCTTATACATCCAATGAATGGCGCGAAAGTCTTCTCAAAGCTGGACTTACGTTCTGGATATCATCAGTTGTCGTTGGCCAAAGAGAGTCGATATATTACGACGTTTGCTACACACAAAGGTCTACCTAGATACACACGACTAAATTTTGGCACGAATTCAGCCAGCGAACTATTCCAGAACGTAATTTATAATCGAGTTCACAACATCCCTGGTGTTATTAATATCAGTGATGATGTCATAGTGTATGGGAAAACCCAAGAAGATCACGATAACGCTCTTCATGCAGTCTGTCAACGTTTTAGTGAAATTGGCCTTACCCTAAACAAAGAAAAATGCCAGTTTAATCAAAACAAAGTCAAATTTTTTGGCTTGGTTTTTCCTCCGAAGGAATCTCAGCTGATCCTGCCAAAGTTGACGCTATTCAAAATGCTCGTCCACCACGCTCTGTGAAAGGCATTCGTAGTTTTCTTGGTATGGCTACGTACTGTGCAAGATTCATGCCGAATTTCAGTGATCTCAGCGAACCTCTTCGAATATTAACCAAGAAAAACGCCTACTTCCGTTGGACGAAACAGGAACAAAACCCGTTTGACAACATTAAGCGTGCTTTGACAAGCGACAGAGTGATGGCTTATTTCGACCAAACGAAACAAACGGAGTTAATAACACACGCGTCGCCGTGGGGATTGTCAGCAATATTATCCCAAATAAATCCAGGTAATGATGACAGACGAGTACTTGCGTATGTTAGCAGATCCCTAACTGAAGTCGAAAGAAAATACTCGCAAACCGAACGCGAAGTGCTTGCAATTGGTTGGGCTATGGAACGACTTGACGTCTATCTACGTGGCGGAAAATTTACGCTGTACACAGACTGCAAGCCGATTGAAATGATATTGGGAAATCCAAAGTGGAAACCATCGGCGCGTATCGAACGCTGGAACTTAAGGATCCAGGATTTTAATTTTGATATTGTGTTCAAGAAAGGTTGCGATAACCCGTCGGATTTTTTGTCGCGACACCCTTGCGAAGAAACCGAAAAACTACAGGAAGTTTCTGCAGAGAACTATGTTAATTTCCTGACGACACATGCAGTCCCGAAAGCAATGACTTTAATAGAAATACAGCAAGCCACCAAGAAAGACAAAACACTACAACGGCTTGCCAACATTATTCGTCAACACTCATGGAATTCTATGGAGCGTTTTCACTCAATCCCCAGAGATTCAAAGAACAACGGTCATGTCAGCCATGTTGGTGTACCCAACAAAA
>JBAHVQ010000486.1:91394-124354 GCA_036872915.1 Nanipora kamurai | reverse complement strand
TCAAGAAGCTATTTTATTGCATATGGGAGTAAGAGAGTTTTGAATTTAGTGACGTTTTTTTGGGCCACCCGATATATATATATATATATATATATATATATATAAACAATTTACCGAAACTTGAAATTCAACTAAATCGAACAACGTAACTTCCGTGTTTGTACTCGATAGTGACACTTGGAAGGTGTAAGACAGCACGAACTTACGAACATGTTAACTAAGGTCAAATACTGGATTTACATGAAAATAATTTTCCACCTGTTCATCGAAGTTTTCATTGGTTTATCCGAGAAATGTCTGAAAGTGTAGTTACTTCGGCAAATTTGATTGGTAGAATAGTGTATGCAACGGATGAATACTGCGCCCTATTGGTGCAATGTTCCATCTTTGGTTATCATGTAAATATTTGCGCAGCTGTCTATGTCGTAGTATAATTTGGCCATCTTTCTAGACTTCGTAGTAAACTATACCGCCTTTTTCTTCGACCATTTCTATGCCGTCTCTATAAGTTCTAATCAACCAGTCTACAGCGGATGACCTTTGGAATCATGTACTCTTGACGACGAAATAAATTTCTCCAAAAATTTAAGAAGAAAACAATGTAGTAAGTGGAATATGAATTGCACTGCGTAGACTTTAAAACGTAAACAAAAACGTATCAGGACCGTGGCACGTCGCGAAGAGTCGGAACTCTCGGAAACTCTTTACCTGAAGGAAAACCCAGCCTTGCAAATATGTTCCCATGTACGTGACCTTTCAGGAATTTATGGTAGGTAGGAATTGGGTACAAGACGAAGTACTTCAGAAGTAAATGTGAATAGAAACAACTACGTGAATATGGCATGGTAAGTAATCCAACACCTTTAACTTGGGATATTTGTGGCTAAAATTGGGATACGAAGTGGGTCTTCTTATTCTTGTATATTGAGAGTTACTCGGTAGGCTAGGTAAAAGATACTTGTTGAAAGATACTTGTACCCTGTGCTAGGCGTTGTACGTTTTTATCACTCTTACTTCGACAGGCGGCAAATTTTCCCTAACCAATTACGTATCAACGAATCGGCGCCGTGCATGATGGACTAGGCATTCCTAAGTTTGATATTCGCCGCATCATGCGACTTGAAGAGCAAAAATTGAGTGGTCCATGTGGTTGACCCATGTAACAATAAAAACGAATAATGCATAATTACATAATGGCACATGTAATCCGGTGGTTTCGGAATGTACCAATGTTTTTCAAGCGTCTTGAAGCACGCCAGTAAGGCTGTTTATCGGCGAAAATGATCGTTATATCTATAGCGTACATATAAGGTCAAATATAATGTGGTCAGTAAGGAACTAACAAGTATTTCAAGTTCTCTTGTACAACGAAGTAAGATGCATAAGCGGAATCAGCCTTTTTGTATAGTGTCAAATCGTAGGTGTTCAAATCCAGACGCTCAAATACCTAAATATTTCAGTCTCAGGTTGCCTTTTATCGCAAACATGGTAACTCGGACTGATTAAGCAGAAATATACCCATGATCCTCGGAATCTGCCGACATGCATAGGTCCCACCCCGTGTGTCATGGATGGAAATAAGTGACACGTAATATCTTGTTGACATCATTATTCAAAGGCTGATACAACAACCAAAAATCATTTTTCTACGTGATACATGCTGTATTGATAACGTGCAGCTAAACTGAGCTAAAGAGGAGCTTTGGCCAATTGAGACAAGCTGTGCACGGCTGTAGTGGAAGCAAGTGCAAATTCGGTCTACATATTTCTTTGAAACACCAGCGCGAATATTGGCAGCAAATGACAAAGATTGAAAAATTACGTAAATTTCTTTAACAAAGGGCTTTTCTCCGTTCATATCGACATAACACGTTTAATCTAACTGCCTTTGCTTGGCTTGTTTGAATTTTAGGCGGCGATAATTTCAAATTCACTCATAAAAGGGTAAAATTGTCCTTGTCCTGTAAAGGTTGTTTCAGGCTAAGCCGTCTTGTGTTGTTTAATTTCCAAATAAGGTATGGCAATTATGAACCAATTTTTAAATGGTTTATTGAACCAGGTTTGAAAGAAGGAAGTCCCATCGTCTTAGGGCTTATTAATCGACATTATGGAAGAGTTTTTAATACGTGTTTAATATGCTCAAAAGGTCCAGCATACATAAGTTTGACGGGATTCTACATGCAGCTGTTTCGTGGCAATTCTGAATTGGTCGGATGTGATCTTAATAATTCTTAAGTCCTCGATACACGAAAACAAGACCAAAAAAAAGAGAGACACTCAAAACAAAGGTGGGAGGTCAATATCTTACTCTGAAAATAGATTTTGATTGGTCAAAAAGACCGACAAAGAACGATATTCGCGCAAACAAAGAATATTCCCCGAGGGTTAGTTCAATTAATGGATAGTTTCATGACGAAGCTGTCTGGCGGCGTAAAGACATTCGATGGATGAACACAGGACACGAGACTTTCATTGTTTTATTTATAAGAACAAATACCCTGAAGACATATGGCAGAATAAAACCAACGACCGATTAGTGTCAAAACGATAGAAATGCAAGAAAACTCATTGCAAATTTGGCTTAAACAGAGACGGCCGCATCTTTGTTAGAATAATCATTTAACTCTTCAACGCGTAATTTATTCAAGTGCATTTATGCTCTCCACAATAAAGACTAATTTATTCAAAGTTCTAACTTTTTTGCATACAGTGGTCAAAGTTTATCCAAAAGCCATCTCACGATTCACGCTTCTTACACTGAAAGCTCTAGTTAACGAGTTTTTGCAAGATTTACAGTTACGACAAGAGCAGCGCTAAAACTATGCGGCTGACTGTATCAAAACATGCATGTAAAGAACAACAATGCTGTCTGTCTGCGTCGGTATAAAGATTATGGTAGCAGCGAGTCAAATCTGAATAACTTTCCGTAAACTATATAATTTTTGATAAGTTTTGGTGAGGTGGTGTGTTTTTCCACGCTTTATAGCGATTAATTTTCTACCCGGCAATCAAAGTTCCGGCCAGGTCATTTCTCGTCTATAAGTTTATTTGATGAAGGCATTTTCTTGTTCTGGTGCTAAGAATTTCTCCATTATGGCAACCAAAATATTCGTCAACAACCATTGCCACCAGCTTTTTCATCGGCATCTGCCTGCTTGTTTACGGTTTATGTAATTCATTTTTTATCGTGTCTCCCTTTAAATTGCGTTCTCATCGTGATCTTTCTTTGAACTGTTATACTTTGGTCAATATTAGGGTTCTGATAAACAGTTTCAAACCGAAAACCCTCCCAAAATCCAACTTTGTATCACCCACGCTACACAATTAGTGCGAGAAACGGCAAACAACATAGAATTTGACCACTTCCGAGTTATCTTTCTCATCTAGTCTAAAATGAGGCTAATGCGATATCTTTGACATGAAAATGCGTTCATTTAAGGTACATGTAAATGAAACTGCTATTTTTCATACGACAGGTTTAAAACCAAGCCTCGTTTCGAAGTAGATGAACTGATAAAAATGCAATTTGGGAGTCCAATTGAGCCGGGATAATTTACTGCACCAAGATTTCTCCATGGTAGAAAAATTACACTGTCGGTGAAACTTAAAATAGATTTAGTTTCATTTCATGGTAGGAAAAAGTTAGAGTTTACGTATATCAACTTAATTTAAGAACGCGTTTTTATGCAAATAACTAACAAATCCCAGCAACTTGGTAACATTGCAATGTCTAAACAGTTATTCAGACTTCGCAGTAATTTGTATCTGACAACCTTTCAGCCTTGAGACTCAAGCTAACAACTGATCAGAAGGCTGACTTTTTAATTTAAAAATATCCGAAAGTCCAAACCAGCACAAAGTCGAAAACATTAACTATGCAATTTACAAATTTTCTCCTGCGGTAGACAAGTTCAAATCAAAATAGTCTTTATCCAGCTGACGTTCTGTCAGTATTCGGCCCAAACCATTGATATTCATATATCAACAGTTGAATTCAACTCGTATTTACAACCGAATTAAGCCGTTAATTCGGGTTGACCGATTTAAAACTTGAATATTCGTTCTTGAACTAACCACTTAATGAAGCTTCCACAGCCGCAACTCTAATATGTGCTGCTGAATTAATCCCTTCTAGTATATACATCACCAAGTCGCTGTTCAATTCCTTAGAAATAAAACCTAGTCACAATCGCTACTGATTAGACCTTTTTTTATGATAAATCCAACATTCACTGCCTCAATTTCATTCTTTTGAATTCAATTGAACAAAGACGGAAGCTGAAAACAATGAATTAAAATGAATAGAAATTGAAGGTCGAGGTATGCAACGTAAACATACTGTATATATATATGAATCACGGGATACCACGATGCGATTTCTGTTTAACGGCGGGTCGGTCAGGGATATCCCATTTGAAAGGAAACCTAGACCAAACTATCGTTAACCCAAAATTCCACGGTGTTATCCCTTGAAACTTCTTGGGCCCATGACTTACATCTTAGATTGCAAAGGGACAACCTTAATTGAATTAGCTGTATATATCATCATAATATGTATATACACACAGTCAAACATCCTCGAGCGACCACTGGTCCACAATAGTGAACGTGTACACTTAAAATCACTATAATCGAGAGTCTCTTACGTGAACACTTTGTTGAAGAGTTTGCGACCACCCCTCGATAACGAGCACTGCATTCTTGAATTGTCCTGGACCTCCAACAAGTGATCATTAGTACTCAAGTCACGGTTGAAAACAAACCACAGGAATCTCTACGATCGACTGATCTTCCAGCATATCTAAACTGGTCAACAGAGTAAAGGAAAAAGGTATATACAGTTTGTGCCAAAAAACCGCTTTCCTAGTCATGTTTCGTTAACATTCTTTACAAATTACCTTTTGTACAGCAAGTGATTTCATAAGAATAATCGTTATAATTTTTAATCTAGTAGCGTTTTTTATACACACTGTATAATGGATAAAATGTATCATAACATATAGCATATAACAAGACGTATTAAATATAATGTACAACATAGATGTCATAGAACATATAACGTAACAGAATATATATAACATATAACATTTAATATATATACATATGTATATATATATACATATATATATGTATATCTTATGATATATATTGCATACAATATATTACATGAAATATATATCACATCTAATAGACAAATTTCATTTAGAATATATAGCAGTCTTTATAATATATGTAATCGACAGAGTATAAACTTAGTATTGGTTAAACAAATCCATATTTTTATGTCATCATGCACCCTTTTTCTCGTATTTATGTTTCTAGTGCCGAATATCTGGGTCTGTCTTTATCTAATATTCTTTGGTGTTTGACACGAGACGGGATGAGACAGCTTCGACTCGATCCTGTTTGCTTATTTTGAAATGAGTTTGCGCCTTTCCAATAAATATTCAGTAACATTCATTAATGCCAGCGACTTCAAACAAATGCTCGAGTATAAATTACGGCGCATAACTGACATCATTACATGAATTTAAGTACGGTCTACCCAAATGGCCGAGAACAAGCAGACTCAAAGCAAACACTTTTCGTCCAAATACCCAAATTTGTTGGATTATTTACGATAATGGTACCCCATTATTAGTAGTATTAACATAGTTAGGGAAACACGAAATTTAAATAAGGTTACCAACGAACTTTTTCTAAACTTTGATTAGAAAAAAAAATAGTAGAAAGGGACCTGCTAGCCGAAAGGAAACAGCGATTATCTATTCTCAAATTCGATTGCGGACATATGGGTTATTTTCTCATTTAGTGAGAAATTTGTAGCGATCAAATAAGTATCAGATCCCGAATGATAGCTTTTCGGTTTTTATTCCTCAGGAGCTCTGGCCAGTTCGAACTAACATGCCTTAACCGCGTGTGAAAATGCAGAAGGCTGTCTTGTCAATTGAGATTTTTGGAGGTGTTTTTCTGCGCGATAGTGTTAATTTATTAGTCCGTCGTATTTCCTGCTTCTGGTGTTAATGAGTATATTTCTTCATAAACATTAAGATATATCAAGGATATGGATATTTCTCGATCTCTAACGTCGTCAGTGACAGTTCAATCCTCTTGAAGGTCGACATTTTAAGTCATATGTAATGGGAAAGTATTCTTTTCCGGCTGCTGAAATCAATATCTAGTTCTACTGAGTGCATAGCCATTGGGCACCATTAACGCAATTGACATTACGACATACGTCATTGCGGTCTTTCCAGCAAGACATTGACGTTCTCGATACACCAACGAGAAGAAATTAAGCACTAAGCACATATATCTGAACAAATCCAGAGTCCTATTCAAACGGACAAAAATTACAGTGTCTTATGAATCATTTCCAGTTCGATTTTAGTACAAGGAACAAACACGTAGATCTAACGAAGTACCATTAGAGAAGAGTTCCACTAACAGCAATATAACCAAAAAGCTAGACTTCTGGTGTCATTTTGGTATATGTAAATCGATTCAATTTGTACACAAT
This sequence comes from Nanipora kamurai, assembly GCA_036872915.1. Taxonomy (NCBI): domain Eukaryota; kingdom Metazoa; phylum Cnidaria; class Anthozoa; order Scleralcyonacea; family Helioporidae; genus Nanipora; species Nanipora kamurai. The sequence goes on along the minus strand of JBAHVQ010000486.1, from coordinate 117,834 downwards.
TAAAGGTCATATGCGAAGCTTCGATTGTCCACCAGCGAAAAGAACTCAACAAAATCGAACGGAGCGCCCTTATTTCTTCTCGGTAAACTAATTTTCTGTAACCAGAGCAGTCGTCGTGGAAAAAGTTTTTGGGAAAAAGAATTGTCAATGCGGAGACATCTAAGCGAAAAATGCAAAATTTTATGATGAGAGAGCTAAATACTTTGTCATTGGCATATATCCTCCCCCAGAAATTTTTAATATAGCTATAAAGAAAAACATACGATAGCAAACAATAATATAACCTAATGCTCTTGGATATTTCTTTCTGATACTTTATTCGTTTAACTCACTTTAGAAAGCAGAGTTTTAAACTGCTCCCAGCAACCCCCGGCTTTCCCCTGCTAGCCGTGAATGCAGAATTAGCAACGTTACACACTTGCGTTTTATTTCACTCAAACCTATTTTAGCTCTTTGTCAAGGGTAGCCAAACCACTGAAGAATTACGAGTTACGATAAATTGCGTATTTAATATCTTAGCAGATTGATTCACTCGACCGAGACGTCGTAAGATTTTCAGCTTCAAATGGACCTTTTCATATACAAATCTAACAACCAACTCCTAGAATCTACTTGATTCTACCGAAGAAAGGCAAAACCCCGGGGCAGCGGGTTAAACTGAAATGAAATTCAAAAGAATGAAGTCGAGGTGTTGGATGTTGAAATTATTCGTAAAAAGTTCAACACTGGGACACAGGAAATGTACTTCAACCTTCGAAGAAAGTTTTAAGGAAGAGGAAGATCAGAGGGCAGGTCTTTTATTTCATGTATTATCATTAAAAACAAAACATCAGAATTCTGACTCACGTGCATTAACGGGAACCGGACACCCAGAGCCCAAGTACTTGAGTGAGCACAAAAGCTGATCTCGGTTTTATCGCTATCTGATGAGTCGTTGCATAGATTAATATACATTCGATACGGTTTATTATCGATAACAATGTACAAAACAATATTATATTTCCCGCAAATGACAATACGTGTAAACCAATATGTATTGCAAGTGTAATATTTCTCGGGGGGGCGTCTCAATTGCAATCAAAACGCCCGCTAAATTCTTGTCGATACTTGCCAAAACTTTTTGTTGTCAATATTTACACGTTTTGTAACAATGACGCATGCAGATCAGACTTTGAAGTTCCTGTATTATGAAAAGTTTACGTTCAATGCTAAATTGAAAACGAAAAATCGTACGGGAAAAGAACTGAACGAACCGGAGAGATTATATTATGGGTTCAGGACATAGTGACAAAAATACCCAGTAAAGGTCTTTGGCAATAATTTAGCATTAAAGACCTTTGACTATAGTCTTTCAGTTTTTGTCGTCGGAGGGCGACGATCACTCTAGGTGAATTTCACTGATATTGCCATACAGCCCTCGAATTTCGGCCTAATAGAAAACGTCATTAGAAAAATTGATACTCCCTCAAAGACGCGTTATCCTTGCCAATGCATGCATCCTCCTGAAAACATCTGACCACAAGCTGCACGGTTTATGCAAATTCGTGGTTATTGTTGAAATACAAAGAAAATCCAATTCGGGGGAAACCCATCACTTTCAATACATTTTGTGTGCTAAAACTACCCTTATTCTGTCCAAACAGTAAGTAGCCATGGGGATATCCTGTTCTTCGTAAAAGTACGTCAAGAGGACTGTAAAATAACAAGATTGGCTGCTAGCGAGCTAATGTTTACCTATCTCGTATGATTTGGGCGAGCCAATCAGAATCGAGAGCATCAGGTTTCCAATGTTATTTTAGCTAAGCCACCTGAAAGATCTCGGCACAAATTTCAGTACCGACGACCACTTGTTCGTGGTTCAGCTTTCGGATCTCCCCAAAGCCTCTCTGCAGAAATTAAACCGAGGTTACTAAGCATACGCAAAACACAGGGAACTTGCGATGGGCGGGCAAAAGTTCGAAGAGAAATCCGAGGAGAAGATCGACTTGAATGCTAACGTGAGAACGGTTCCTGACGGTGGATGGGGTTGGTTTGTCATCCTTGCTGCATTCGTCGTTCAGTTCATCATTCTGGGGCTTCAGAACCACCTCGGCTTATTTTACGTGGCGCTCCTTGAAGACTTCAAAAAGCCTAAGTTTGATACAGGTATAGTGTTTCATAGGACCGTTTCGAAGAGTTTTCGTTGCCTACTAAGTTATTTCCTATATATTGCAAATTCTACTGAGGACCGATCCGTCAGCGTTTCAAGACGCTCTGAGTACTGGAAATGTCAGACTGTCAAGGCTCTGGTCGCTTGGCCGTCGTCGATATGACCTGAAATATCGGATGTATCGTCTTCCTTTCGAAACTTGCTCTCGCGTTTGCTTTCAAAATATTATTTACCGAATGGAGATTCCCTGTGCATCGAAAACTTTAAAATGAAAAAAAAATTAATGACATAATGGTTTTGCGATACCAGCATTTAAATATCGTGAAGGATGCTAGTCGGTTCTTCGTGTACATTGGCTATACAATTGTGCATGTAGTTCGTGTCTTTTCTTCGAAATGTCGAAGATGCCGTGAACAATTTGCGTATTGCTTAACTGCTGAATATTAGTCTTCTCCAACAAGTTGCTAAGCCACATAATGAGGCAGAGCTAATCGAAGTTTTGATTTGCATATGCCTTTATGGCAATATGGATTTCAACGTACGGAAATTAATCGAACCTGCTGGGGCATTAGGTTTTGCACTGCGATGAAACGTTGGCAAGTTCGAAGCCACTATGCGGTGACTGACACCATGTCTCTTTAAACAGCTGATATTGCTACTCAAGTATCAACTAGGAATTTCTCAATTGATGGTGGGAAGCGAGGTGTAGTATTTTTATCAGGTCATGGTCAGTAAATTATTGTTGAAATCAGGCGGGCTGAGAATGACACAAAGAACAAAAAAGCCCTGATTTTTACTCGACTGTCGTGTTTACGTTTCCATTTCTGTGCTATTGTAACAAAAAAACAGGATATACTTTGCGATTTTGAAAGGACGTTGACGAAGACTTTTCACTAACCACTGTTCCTCGATTCCGCACACTAGATTCGATATGAACAAAGCTAATCATAAATGTTTGGACGTTTGGTTACAGTTTAACGCCGTGCAGAAATTGCTTTTACTTTTCAATTTAACACATGCGTCAGCTTCGATACAAATTCAACAAAACTTCTCTCGACTGTTGTACAAGCATGGAAAAATGACCGTGAAATGACCTTCGTTGAAATTCAACAGCTCAGAAGTGACCTTTTTGCAACGCGTTTATCCGATTTCGTTTTCCTGTCATCCAATCAACCTTCAGTTTACCTGCAAATCTATGCACGTCGTTTGTTTATTTCCTCCTAGAAGGAATGCGCTTCGATTAAAGTTTTTTCTTTTTTACTTTGCAAAAGTATCCGTTTATAGGTTTCTACTCAGGAATTTTTTCAAATCAGCATGCGGACATTTTGCTGCTGTATGTTCGAGTGAATAACGGTCGCTGCCGACCGTTTCTTGTTGTTCCGTGGTGCAAGCAAGACCAACATATTTTTGCGCAAGATATTTTCGTGAATCTAGTCTTGCTGACAATGTTAAATCGTTTTACGAATTATTCTCCATCGGCTTCCTGCGCGAGTCTTGCGACTGTTGACTGTGGTGCAACATCTTGAAGCACTTACCACTTTCCTAACCTTGGCCAAGAATACCAAGTCAAGGTGAAGGTCGAGGGGGGCACTACGCGTCGTCAGCACGTAATAAAGACTGATGACAGTTGTGAAAAGGATTACTTCTAGTGTTGCACGAAACTAGGTTGACCTACTGCCATACTTTACTTAGTTTACTTTGATTGAAAATTCCCTTCATTGCATATTTACTTTAATTTACATAAACGACAAGTGAGGTATTAGTACCTTTATCAACCATCGGAGGGCAAAAGGCGTTGAGTGATTTGGGTTTCAAAATGTCTTCATCAAGTAGAATTGCTATAGTTAAATAAAATTGTATTTATTCAGGGTTAGTAAAACAAATGGCAAGCTCTCTCAATACAGTTAACAATACGGTTATAATATTTCCTGTATAATATATCGCCCATAATAAGCAGGAAACAAACTTTTTAGAATCACAACAGAAAAGCATGATTTTTCATAGAATGAAGGATATGTTAAAAGCCTCGTTAAATAGTAGGGGCTATACATGTGAACACTGGCTTGTTTTTCACGGCTGTTTTTCGGAGATGTTTCTACCCTGAGGATTTCGCTTCCATTAATGGGCCATGCACGTATTAATTACAAACTTCACCCGCTGGGCCTTCCGCCGAGTGGGTCATTTGATAACAAACTTTTCATGCAGTCACGAAAGCATTTTATTAATTAAATCCCGGCTCAAACATGATTTTGACTTCGAAGAAACTGATAAAATCATTGGGTTTTTTTCTTGAACGTGCAAAAATGTGTCAACAACAATTCGACTGATTAGAAACGTGTGGGAAGCAAGTCACAGACCCCGTGAGATGTCGCAATGTCGAACACTAAGGTTGACCACTTCCTAACTGGTTATGGCGGTCACTGCACATTTAAATGAATAATTGATCACAGAATGTTGCACAGTCCTGATTGAGTTTTCCTAGGCAGAGCATCAGTAGTCCTTATAAAAGGATATCATTTGCGTTATTTCAAGGCTCAACCTAACTGAGATTCGTACGTGATTTTGCATGATTAATCTGACCATCAAACACAGAACACAGAGATAGAGTGAGGTTGTCATTGTGAACGTATTAACACTCTGCAGAACAGCGGCATAGTCGCGATGCAGATGACATGTAGGCACGACTTGCGTAAGGAACATAACCCAGTTTTTGTTTAGTATTATACATTAATATATGCATATACATAAATGCACAGCAGTCTGGAAAATTTCACCTGGGCGCACAGACGCTTCGTTCGGATGAGCCAGGACTAACTACGCCCGGTTGGGCCTTTCTGCGGCTCTACACCATTGGTGTAGAGACTGTCAAGAGGCGTCAAAAGAACAAGATTCCTCGACTCCTTCCCTGCCACGGAAGACTTGTATTGTTTTACTATGGCTAACGTCAGATGATTTTACTCGTCAACGGTAGAGATGTGGCAGTGAAGGAGTTGAAGATCAATAATTTTATAATATCAGAATAGCATATGTGCTCCCGAAAAATTCCTTGAAGTAGTTGTATCATTAATGAAAGGTATTATGCTGTCACATTTATACCTTTTTTGAGAAATCTTCCTGTCGGCCGCCACTCTATTCCACCATATGCAAATATGACTGAAAATTGTGACAAAGATATGTTTATTTTGGAGGAAAAGACTTCTCAAAATAAAAAAAAAAACAAACCAAGGCGCAACCTATGCAATGGACCGCCTAGGAGAAACATCTAAGGAAAAATTAGGGGTGCGTTGAAAAGCGACGGGGTCCTATGCTACGCGTGTAAAAGAAGGGTTGTCTACAAATGGTTTTGTCAGAGAAGGTAATCAGATCGGTAAAAAGAGAAGCGTGTACAAGGTTAATGTTACAGCAAAGCTTAATTTTCCACATAATGGGAACGATGGTTCGTTTATGGCGCATAAAGTATTAAGACTACTGTGCTAATGCATCTAAAATGTTGGGTGGCAAGGGCCCTTCTAATATAGCCACGGGCCATGACCATTCCTGTCTCTTTATTGGGGACCTTTACCAAACTCGACGGGAACGTGAAAAAGACGACGGCTTTGACCCAACAGAGGCGAAACTGAGACAAGGAATAGCATTTAGTCTCAAGAGTAATTACGACTCCGTCCTTGTTCTTGATACAACGTCACTTGAACAATTTTCACGACTTCATGACGACCTTAACTCTAGAGCGTTGAAAGCTACGAGTCGAGTCTAGCATCTTCCCATAGAACAGATCCGTTTAAAGGTTTCAAGCTTTTAAGAGATCGGAAAACAAACGTTAGATATCTAATAGGATGTGAGTGATCCTCGGTTTCTGTTAAATTCTCAAACGTTGGTTGGTCATTTCTCGCCGTCGTCAGTCAACTTTGCTAAAGGTCCCTAGTCTATTAAAGCCTATGCTACGTTAACGATTGACGACGTTAGCGAAGAGACTGACAAACTTGGGACAAGAATGTCCTAAGTTTGATGCGACTTAAAATAATATCTAGCTGGTGCATGTGTAAGTCCTCCACAATTTAAAGCTAACATTAGCAAAGTTAGCTCACAAACATCAAGAATGGAATTTCAGGTCTTTCGAAAAAAATACAGAACACTCTGAAGAAAAAGTCATGGCCACGTCGTGAAATAATGAAGAAATCAAGAATGAGATATCCTGCGTAATTTTGATGGCAAATAGAAAGTACGTTACGTTAACTGCCATGTCAATTGTAAAAAATAGGCGTGTAGGTATAGCGACCGTTACTACAACTTTCTATCACACGGGAAACCTAGGTTTGAAGAAAGCTCACGTCTTAACAGATGATTAAATAAGAAGAACGTTTTCCCATTACAACAGTAGTAAACAAACCTCCTTTTATGCAGGGGAACACCTAGGATTGCCAGATGGGAAGGATTTCAATGCCTCATCGAAGTGATCTTTAAGGGTCGTCTGGGTGCATGCTCCTTAAAAAATTTTGTAAATTCAAAATCTTCCCTAGGCCACTGTTGGCAACCTTTTAATAAAACTTGCCAGCATTCGGCGAGCGTTAGATACGATTTCATTAGTGATTTTTTAGCTTAGTTGAGAATTGTCAAGTATACGCGTCACTTGAAGGATTAGGATGATGATTTTGTTTATTATTGTAGGATCTAACTGAGTGACCTAGAAAACAAATTTTTCAACTTTCCTACATTTTACTATATCTTAATGTTTATTATATGTTTGCTCTTTAAATAATGTAAATGAATAAATTTATTTATTTAATTTAATGTAATTTAATTTAATAAATTTAAAAAATATTGTGTGCCTCGCCTAGGTTAGTGGAAGGCCTCGACCTCTCATGTTCCATTCGCGTGGGACACTTGGTTTCACGGGATTTTAAGGTTCCATCAGTGTTCTAAACGGTTCGGCATTCGTTTTTTTTTCCACTTTAGGTTGGGTAAATTCTCTTGCGCTCGGCAATATGTTCCTCTTTGCACCAATGACGTCCGCCCTGTGCGAAAAGTATGGTTGCCGGCGTGTTGGATTTCTGGGAGGTTTACTCGCTGTGGCAGGAATGTTGGCGTCGTCGTTTGCACAAAGCCTCTACGTTCTTTACTTCACGTTTGGGATAGTTTACGGCATTGGAACGTCGATGTGTTATTTTCCAACACTTCGGACGCTTCCTTACTGGTTTTCGAGGTAAGACAAATCTTTTTTGTCACCCCCCTCCATCAGCTAAGAAGACAAGGTCAACTTTGAATCGAAACAATAGTATTACCGGATCTAGAACAATCAAAATATGTCGCCTTTGCAATGCTGACAGTGAGATTATTATCTTAGCACCCGTTCGACGAGGTTGTTCATTAGGCGAGGAGCATTGACCTAGGATTAAACATTAATCGACCAGTTACAGTTCGCTGTATTTTGTTTGAGAATTAGAGATCAAACTTCATAGCATCAAACCTTTCTGAATAATCGCAAACTCTATTAAAAACTTGCTGTCGACTTGCGTAAGAAGTATGCTCAGAATTGTGTCCACAGAGTTTACACTTCTTCTGAATTAAGCTAATGTCAATCCGACCACCAAAGAATAACCATTAATTTGACTGGTGCTTTGGTTGTGATGCAAGCTCAGTCAGCATTTGACAGTAATACAGCAAACAATTAACTTCTTTCTGTCCGGATAGATCTTCTGTTATTTCACTCAGACACGCGCCAGACCAGTTCACTCCCAAAGCGAGACTTCTGTGCAGGAAAAGTGTAATTTCCAGTGCCGAGTTTCCTCTACGATGGTTTACGCGAATGAGTTTTTGAGTTTCACTTCAGGGAAGTTATGTTACGACGTAACGTTCCTTCCAATACCGAAGGACTGAAAAACTTTCAAGATCAAAAGTGGTAAATAACACTTTCCTGACCGCATGCAGACTATAATATCTTACTGTTGCTATCGCAAGACCGTGATCAGACCCTAGCATTTTACTTCGCAAACGTTTGACCGTCGTAAGACTGTAGTATTTTTCTTTGGCTAACGCAAGTCGATTTGAATTCTGAAGGACAGACCTCCTCTCAATAAAAGAATAACCTTGCTGTCAAAGAAACCTCTCGCTCCGGTGCATGAAATACATTTTTTTGCGATTTGAATATGGCGATCTGGAACTTGTTAGCGGCATGGTTTAACCGTCTCACTGGCTATGTGGAAAATACGGGCTCGGGTGCATAAAAAACATTTTCGGAGGTCCCTCTTGCCATCACCATCGAGAAAAAAGTTGCAACATGAATATCTAGAGAATACCCAGTGAGTTGCGAAATTTGACCTTCTCACTTCTCCAGAAACAAAAACAGAAGAGGCGACAGTCTTATCTCCGGCATGATAGTTTCAGACAGACGACGGAAGTTCAAATGGATTTACAGATGTTAAACAGCAGCAGGGAGGCCGAATTATTTGCTCTCGTCATCTGATTTTTTCAGCTCTGTAGACAAACGTTTCAGTAAGTCCAGGGTGCAAAGTGTGTCAATTTTGAAAGGTGGTTTAAGTTTGTAGGAATTAACGAATGTAGCCCATAAATGAAACGTGAATCATACAGGGATCAATTTTTCGACAATCGCACTATTAAAGAAAGGACCCTACTGTTAAGAAAGGGGGAAAGGGTCGAAAGGAAACAATTACCGGAAATTTGACTTCTATATATTGCGAAATTTTATTACAAACTGAAATTGTAAAAAGGCAGTACTAGAACAAGCAGACCTATGGTATATAGAAAATGTATTCTGTAGGTGGTTCGGTAAGCTGAAGTTGTAATGTAAATTTCCAGAATCACATTGAACTGTAGAGTTCTATAGCACGCTTGGTGGGTGATTTCCATTCACTTTTCGGGCAAGTTTCATTTATGTTTAAAGTTACTTGTTTAGTTTGCTTTTTTCATCGAACAAAAAATTGTTCCAAGTCACATAGAAATAAGCTTTAAACCGTTGTTCATGCTCCAGCTATTCTTTTTTGTAAAGAGATTACTTTAACGTTCATCACATTTATGTATTGTCACAATGTTTATAAACGGAGAAATTGGTCGTTGAAACTGCGAATTCGATACTACTCGCTCCTTCTACTTCGCAAATTTTTTAACAAAAGGCGATTTACGATAATCGCATACTCAAAGTTAATATCGTAGTTTATTTCCGTAGGTTTTTTCTTGTTCATACGAGTTATGGGATTTCCAGAGTATTACTACTGCGTCATCTTGAATCACCTAGAGCCAAGTTAAGCACAAAGGAAATAGACTGTTTCCCGAAAGTTTTCGACTGAGCTTAAGGAAATAGTACCTAATTAATAGACAAAACTACAGATCCCCGTGGATGTGGATATCGAGATATCAGGAGAAAATCGTAACTTTCTCTGGAAAAGAAGTTTCAAACTCGTGACTGAGGGCCTTTAGTAAAGTGATCATTTTAGGCCCACAAGCCGCATTCTAAGTTGCCTCTTAACAAATCACAAGTGCACGAGCTGGTAATATAATTCACAGTCTTCTTGTACCTAGTAGTGCGATATTTTGTATGCTTAGTTTATATCAGTGTTTCAATAGCTTGACACATTCAAGTGAGTGAGTCAGTACCAGCAAAAGACTTAACTTCGGCCAAATTAGTAGCTAACCAGTTTTAAAAAGTCTATAAAAGTAGAGTGCTGGGTCGGCAGTATTGAACAGCTTGTACATAATCTAAAGGGCTGGGAAACTGCCAGAACTTAGGAATAGAGAAACTCACGTTTCGAGCGAAGGAACTTCGTCGGAGTGAAACGTCACGTTTCACAGTCAGGAAACTGACGTTTCGAGCGACGGAACTTCCTTCACTAGAAACGTCAGTTTCTCTATTCCTACGTTCTGGCAGCTTCCCAACCCTTTTGATTACTTAAAAAGTTTAATTTGCTGACACAGCATTAGTTTGCAGACACAGCATCTTAATTAATTAACCACTTTGCTAATGCCAAGTTCCTAGTGTATCTCGGGTAGGTCCAGTCCACTTCGGGGACAAACGGACATCATAACACTTTGAAATTACACGCGAAAGCCGTCCGTTTTCCCCCTTACGGTTCTAGGACTAGGGGCTTGTTCACATGGTCCGGGTAGGCGAGCTGGCCCGCTAGGCGGGAAGGATCACTCCTTGTGTGCATGTGGTACTTTCTATCTCGCCTACCGGGATAAAATTGGACATGTGTTCATGTACACGCAATAACTTAATATCTTGAGAATGGCAGAAATATTGAAAGAATATAAATGATCGAGAGCCGATTTTCTTCAGACAAACTGTTCATATGACGTATATATAACATCCATACAACCTTCGCAAATGAAATATCAGAATGGAGCGGAGAACTTGTGACTGAAATTTTTTGTAAACATATTTGTCCTTGTTTTAGGCACTTGGCTTTGGCTAATGGAATTGCGGCATCTGGAAGTGGCGTTGGTACCGTGGCCGTAGGTCCTCTTCTAGGGAAACTCATCTCACTCGTGGGATGGAGACATACAGCTCGTATCTTCGCAGGTTTTTTCCTTATCCCAACACTGGCAGCCTTGGCGTACTGTGTCCCTACGTCCAGTGCCAACCAGTGCAAACGCAAGGGAGAGAAAGGACGTGAGCAACCGAAGCCGAAGATCTTGGATTTAAGCGTCTTAGCAAATCCTGCGTTCATTGTTCTGTGTATCGCCATGAGCGTCTTCATGATGGGATATTTTGTGCCGTTCACACACGTGGTATGTTTTACCTCTTGGGTTATTAGTGCTTCTTCTTTCCCAGTTAAGCCCTTTCCATATATGTACTTATACAAGAACACTTGCACGTATACATATACATCTTTACGTCACTCTTACACACTACGGATTTTTTAGTTACAGTTGAAATAACGTCATTCATGCTCTTATCATAATATAAGGACACTCAAGCAATCTTTTAATTTTTTAATTAAAATTGCCAAGTATTTTTTCGAATTATTGTAGCTTTATCACTGTAATTGTAATCTTATACAAAGCGAAAATGAAAGGGGTTTTGATGGTACAGTGGTAGTGCACGTGTTTCTCACTTCTGTGACTAGGGTTCGATTCCGGCTCCGAGCAATTTTCTGATTAAAGTTACCTTGGTCACTTGTGAGAAATCATAAAGTTACCATGGTCACTCTACCAAAGATCTTAGGTTTTCCCCGGGTACTCCGGCAATTCCTCCTGTAGTAAAACTGGACCTATGAGCGATGACCTTAATGGACCTCTGATGACAGTGTAGTTTAGCTGATAGAGTTATCCAGTATAAATAAAAGAACTTTACTTTACATTACGTTACATTACTTTACATTAGTTTAGTTTACTTTACTTTACTTTACTTTACTTTACTTTACTTTACTTTACTTTACTTTGCTTTACATTGCTTTTCATTACTTTTCATTACTTTACATTACTTTACATTACTTTTCATTACTTTTCATTACTTTACATTACATTACTTGACTTTACGTCAGCCGTTTACTCTTTACTCTGAGAAAAAATAAAGCTCGTCGAATGAGAAGGTGGTTAGCATGCTTGTCATTTTATAATTGGATACGCGTACAAATTGATGTAGACGTAGATAAAGACAAAGATGTAGATAAAGACGTGTGAAATAATAGTTTAATATGGTTGACAAGGAAGTTCTTCCCTGCAATTCCAATAATTGTATACTTACTGCATCTACGAATGCAATGTTCATTGGAGCAACCTTTCGTTGTCGCAATTCTGATGAAAGTGTGACTTTTTTTCTCCGGTGGACTGTTACTATCTATTTAAATTTTTGTGCTGAAGAATCATGAAACGTACGTCAATGATGACAAAAGGCCACACAGCCCAGAAGTTAAGTCAGGTTCATCGTAATTTCTAATTATCCTCTTTGCGACCAATATGGCAGTCATCTAGCTGTTTCTTATTCTTGTAAACAATTGAAAAGGGGAGAACTCCGTGCATGAAAGTCAAAAAATTATTTAACGTAATACTTAACCTATCAACGCATTTTCGACGACGGTTCAGACATGTGTGCATTTTCAGATCAGAGAGGAGCTGAAGATGGACACATCATACGAAATACAAGAGTGCAGGTTAAGTATTTTTTCGGGTTTTAGTAATGTCTCTCCTCCTCTCTCGTTTACCATCACAAACAGTTCTTTTGAGAACTTAACAACATCTCATTTATATATTTCTTTTCCTCTATTTGCAGCCACAATACGCAAAAGATTTAAACGTTCCCAAAGATCGCTCCTCTTTACTAATTGGAATAATGTCCATTGCTTCGACCATCGGTCGACTGTTCTTTGGTGCACTCTCCGACCATCCGCGCGTGAATCGTCTTTACCTCTACCAAATGGCCTTCCTGTGTATCGGAATAGCCGACACCCTGGTACCGCAAGTTACCAACTTTGTCGGACTCGTGATGTACATGTTCGCGTTTGGTATTTTTGATGGTTGTTTCATCACTCTACTTGCTATTGTCGTCAGCGATGTTGTAGGTATTGACAAAGTTTCGTCAGGCATGGGAATCAAGTTCTTCTTCATGGCTATAACAACGTTTGTTGGACCTCCTCTCGCAGGTAGGTTAATATCGTGCAACGTGTCAACGTACTTTGAGAAGGGAACAAGTGTGAAAAACCACGGAGAAAAGATGACGTTTTGCGAGAACAAGGTTTCCCCTTTTAGATTCTCTCAAAAAAAATCGCTAACGCAGAGCGTCATCGACTCTTGTTCCTGCAATAACATTACTATTCGCCCCATAAATCGAATTTCTTGCGTTGTTTTCGAGAAATATTCACTACCAAAGTTAACCATCATCAACAGAAGTTTTAACATGAAGAACTTCATAATTACTAATTCTGTGAAATAGTAGAGCCATTAGGTATGTAGTCTGTCTAATCCTCGTGAATTATTTACTGCCTATTATTCACTATTGCTTACCTTCGTTTCCTAAAATCTCACATCAGTCACGTGGTATTGCCCTTAACATAACCCTCACCGTAACCCCTAATCGCAGCCATAACCCTAGCCCCAACGCCAGCCTTACTCCAAACCCAACTATAACTCAAACCGTAATTCTAACTTAAGCATCATCCTACCCCTAATCCAAAACGTTACCATAAACGTAACCCTAAGCCCATCGCTACCCGAGAAATAGTACGGTTAACAAGAAAAGAAGAAAGAAATTCAAGAGATACCGAACGACAACTCGATCCCGAAAAATCGATGCTTTGACCTGTAGTTCAATCATCTCGGTCACTAACATCCCACGTACGATAATTTATGCGCCTGGAATGTATCTACCGTTACAAGAACCGTGCAAGAAAGGGAGAGTAGCCTCGCCGGCCATATGCTCTGGTCAGTGGACTAGATGGAGCCAGATGGTATCGCCAAAGGTTACAAAAGTATAACGAACAATCCTTCTTTCTCCCTTTTGTTTTTGCTCAGGTTGGCTTGCTGATGTCTCGGGATCCTACGACTTGGCATTCTATGCTGCCGGTGGATGCTCAGCTCTAGCTTTCGGTCTGCTGTTTCTGGTACCCATATTGATGCCGTCCGATGTTCTCACTCGAAACAGGACAAGGTATGAAGTTGGCAGAGAAGAGATTCCCGACGAAGAGGATGCTCTTTATGAAAAGAAACCCATGTCTACTCCTCACTCAGAAAAGTCTACCAACGTGACGGACAGCGATCCTGCCTCTTCTGACAAATCGCTTTTGTCACCAACGCTCAGGTCACCGCAGTTCCTCAAAGTACATGCGCGAGATCCAAGCAAACGAGCTAGCTGGCTTGAAGCAACTATCGCTATGGAAGGTGGGGACCCTAGCACTCTGGTGATCGAACGAATGACGACTGTCTAGTTTTTCGATCTTTGGACCAATTCTGGCAAAAATTATGCGAAAAGGGTTTTGCATTTGGCGTGACCAGGAGCTTGTAGTTAACCAGTGATGTTTATTCTAACGTTGGTGTTAATTTCCTAATTGTTCTACGTGTGATCACGCGCAACATTCGTGACAAGCTTGCATTAGAAGTTAATATTTATTGCGAGTGTTCACTTCCAAGTCGAAAATCAAAAAAAAAAAAGAAAAGCTGTATCACCTGAACAGACAGACACATTCATGCCAAGAAGCACCGGTGGGTGGACGGACGGACCTGCTAACGAATGTAGATTGACAGAGGAAAAAATCTTCCCTGGCTTTTGATGCTAGGTCAAAAAATATTCACTAACATAAGGTAGATCATAATAGTATTCATGAACCAGGAAAACAAGTCTACCTTAAACGCCCAATAAACGTTGGATGGCTCTCTATTTAAATATTTTGATGATGGAGACTGAGTATAGTAACATTTGACGGATCAAGCAAGCACGGGGGGTGTAATGACACTGTCTTACAATGAACAATGGTGGATTCCACAAATATTTAGCACAGTTAATCATAGTAATCTTTGAGAGATAAATTATTAGGATTTTTGCTATTTTGGAAGCATTCATATTAAACTTGCTTGGATTTTGTGGAAGTTTGTATATTATTATTATCATTATTATTATTATTATTATTATTATTATTATTATTATCATTATCATCATTATCTTTAGCATTGACATTATAATTACCATGATATACTCCATTTTCATTATTATTACCATTATCACTATTAGAATCATTATCATTATTATTATTATTATTATTATTATTATTATTATTATTATTGTTTTTACATGGAATGACAGTTTACTTGTTTCCATTTTATGGGTATCACAACTGGTTGGGTGAGCTACACCCACAAGTACATATGAATTTGCATTTTCTCAATTTCCCTAACACTCAACCATATATACACCCCTTATAAAGGGGTGTTGGTGGCACAGTGGTAGTGCACATGTCTCTCACCTCTGTAACTGGGGTTCAATTCTGGTTATGCACAGTTTTCTGATTAAAGTTACCTTGGTCGCATGTGAGAAGAGTGTTGCCAGTTTGACTCTACCAAACATCGAAGGTTTTCTCCGGGTACTCTGGTTTCCTCCTGAGATAACACTGGACCCATGAGGGATGGCCGTTACTGGACCTCTAGGAAGAACAGCATAGTTTAGCTGATAGGGTTATCCAGTATAAAATAAAGGAACTAAGCTACAGCAACAATGAACAACTATGCAAACATTAACTATGAGTGTAGCTAGTGGGATTTTTTGGTTCTGATACTCCCAGTGTTCGATAATAGAGCGCTGTTAAGTAACTTGATTGATGAAATACTACATTTGTACTGCCACTTGTTGAAAATTTGCATGAGGATTTGTCAAACCACACTATGGGAGAGAGAATTATGAGGAGAATAATAATTTCAATTATCTATAAAGTTTCAATGAAGCTTTATTTCTATTCCTGGAGCCCAATGATTGCAGATAATTAGTATAAAAAAATAGGGATGAGGTATTACAGTAACATAAGGTCAAAGTACCGAAGGTCACACTCCCCAATTTTTTATAAGCATTCTGATCATCATTCCAGATATGTCATTTTTATTATTAAACCACAATCATTTAATCATAAGTACATTGATACTCATCATTTAATTGGACAAATTAATCATATTCAATGGAATTAATTAAACAAATCAGTGGGGGCAAGTCATTAGGCTCCTACCCCCTACTTCCACAGCAAAAAAGCTGTCTTCATGTGCCATAAATAAAATGTGCCATAACAACACTGAGTAGGGAGTGATTATAGAATACACCATCACTTTTAAATATGTTGTTTGAGGCACACTTGGAAGTCAGAATGCCCTAAAAACTCTTAATATAATGTTGAAGGTTTGAACTGTATATCCTTCTTGTTTTTCATAAGGTTAACTGGCAATTTTAAAGAACAAAGCAATTGTCTGTGGTGAATTTTCCTCAGTCTGTAGCTGATCCTAACCATTAACATATGAAAATCATAAATGAGAAGGAAAATTCGATATTAAATCTAGCCCCAGTCCCAAAACTCCTGAATGCATTATTTGTTTGAAAAGTACTATTCAACTACGCAAAACTCTAGGGACCCTCCCTAAACCATGGACCTCTGCTGTCTCTGTAGCACCTTTTGTATTCTACCATTTCCTAGTTCTCTAGCAAGACACTAAAAACAGTTCGATCGTGTTATTGCGACTATATATTATAATAACATACGGCAACGTTGGAAGTTCCACGCTTTACTTTATGCTTGTATTCACTGCCCACGTTTATTTCTACGCTTCCGTACCATATTGCCACCTCGCGCCACCATATTTGGTTTAAGTAGGACCAGGCCCTTTTCTAGTACCAATGGGCAAAAGCCAGCCAGAACGTGGTTGTGTTGAACATTGGGCCACAGAATGTTCCATCGTGTTTTGTGGGTTTCATTCCGTCCACCCTTCCATACAGTGACGTAGGAAGCAAGTTGGGATTGGGGGGCGACCTCACGAGGCGCCATTATGGTTGGCGTGGAGAGAGAAACTTTTTAAAATGTAGAGTGTCATCTACCTCTTTCATAATTGCCGTACAGGTCAAAATATGACGCTCAGTTCAGCTTCGATGAAAAATGATATAAACTTTTCGAACACAGATATGTCATTTATTTATACACGAGCTTAGATACCTCCGAAATTCGAAAAATGTCACCGCATTTTCCAAATTCAATTATTTGGGGGGGGGCGAAAGACATCCCGGCCCCCCACATTTAATATTGGGGGCCGCGGCCCCCCGCTTCCTACGCCCCTGCTTCCATAAACCTTTGGCACGCAGCTAAATGTAAACAGACATGTTTGTCAAATCTCTTCACGACTGGAGTAACTAAGTTTATTGTCAAACGACCAACGGACGTTCGTCAAGCTCGTCTCTTCAGAAAAACGATTTCTGAGCCCCAGACGGAAATCGAATCCGCAACCTTCTGATGACCGGTAGGAGCTTAACGAACGTCCGTTGATCGTCTGATATATACCAAGCTCTGACATGAATCGACTTTGTGTTCAGCAATTAACAGAGCGTTTTTGTTTTGGGGTGCACAAGGGTGCAGAGTCGAGAATTGAAGGGGGTGCGAACGAAGCTATTAGCACATGCCTAGACGAGTGGCTGCATGAATGACAACAACAACAACAACAACCTTTTATATTGTCCCCTTTACGACATAAAGGCTAAAACATATTGAATAGAATAGTTAGGGTACTGGCTTCTAGAAATAACCTTTGGGCTAAAAATACCTGGAAGCCAGAATGCGAATGTACAAATATGAACACATAATAGTCAGTTTATAATGGTCTATACGTTATATATAATTATCAATATTTTCCACCATCCCAGTTCAGCGAGGCAAGACTCGTGACTTCGACGCCCCCCTGCTCCCTCCGGTTACGCAATTGCCCCTCATATTCTAGCGGATAATACGCAATTAGAAGGCCACATTTGTTTGGACTTTATAGTCATTTTTTTCCGGCTTACAGCTTCTAGAAAGTCTGTGGTCTTCTTACCTTTACAACCTTGCATTGTTACTTGACTGAAAAGTCAGAATTTTTTTTTTGTGCGGGGAGGTAAACTTTTTACGAGAACTTGTGCCAGTTAACTATTAACTGGTTACCGTTCAGTGGTATGATTTTTTATAAAATATTTTTAGCAGATGCAGAAAATGTAGGCAAAAATACGCAGATTTATAGAAATATGAGAAATTTCGCGCGGGTGATTAACACCCTGCAATTATAAACCTACCACACCCATTTTCTATTGTTTCCAATCGGTTTTGGTATTTCACCCAAGACATCGCATTGAAAGTTGGGCGCGGCTTTTGATTATCTGTAGGGGAAAGCTAATACGCAACAATTCCAGGTGTTAAATTTCAAATTCAACCCTCGTTACAGGTCTTGAATTGCAAATACAAGACCTGGATTGAACGCACAATATAAAATTTAATACAAACAGCAAGTGAATACTAAGGAATTTACAACATACAACAAAACTACTTAGGTAAGTTATACACCCTACTATTACGTTTAATTAACAATAAAATTGAAACTTATGTTCATCGGTGTCTTTGAAGGATTTTGACCGGAAGTCACGATATGATAATAATGATGGAAATACTTAACGTCTGGGGCTCAGAAATCGTTTTTCTGAGAGAACGATCTTGACGAACGTCCACTGGTCGTCTGAGATTTACCAAGCTCTCACATGAACTACGTTCGTGTTCAACATTAAGTATAAAAACCTTGTGGTCGGTCTTCCATTGAAATTCAAAACCGAGTGCGATAGAAGAATTTCAGTAAAAGACCTTCCACTCGATTTTTATCCTATATGTAGAAAACTTGTCAGTCTGGGCCCAGTTGTTCAAAGGACGATTACCGCTAATCCTGGGTTAAAATTTAATCGGCTCTTTTGTTTGGCATGTTTTGCTAAGTGATTTAAGTTCAAACTTTCTATGAGAACACCTTTCCATATTTGTATGATATCTGGACAAGAAAGTTTAAAAATCCTTTCCTAGATTAGGAGTGTTTCATCCACAAAGTTTTCGCTAATCCTGGATTAACGTAATCACCTTTTGAACAACCGGGCCCTGGCTGTTATATTTACAGTTTGAAAGAAGAAGTTGACAGGATCGAGGTTTTTTTCAGCACAGATGTTCCTCGAATCCAAATTAGAATGTGTTATTTTAAATGATCATTTCCTCGAGGATGAAGAGCAGACCACATTTTGGAGTGGTCAGGTTTAAATTAATCCAAAGTAGAAAGTTTACCACGACACTGCAAATCGTGCTTCGTTAACCATTTGGCTAGTTTCCATGTTGTTGCAATTGCTGTAGTTCGGTCGTTGGGAACAGTTGTTATCGTTATAACAATAGAAACTCAAGTCTATTTCTGCAACAGTCTGCGATAATCGCCGATGGAATTACAACAATTACAACCAAATGGAAACTAGCCATTGAGACCTGCATGTACCCACACGTTTACACTTTTACTTGAAACACTCGGAGTAGTCCCCAAGTTGTTATCCGTACTTTATTAAAGGAGGTGGCGTGACGTGAGCGAGGTAATTCTTTTAAGGTAATTTTTTTCCCATTTTCGAAGCATCCAAATCCCATTCCCAGCGGTAGAATTTTAGAACAATCCCAACGTTGATACTCTTCCTCTTAAAAACCCAGCTTTCACCGTAAACATTGAGATTGTTATAGTATAAATAAATCGGTAGTTTTACTAACAACCATAGCTTGATATAAACATCAACCGATCTGAGCCAATCTGAACGAAAGACAATAATTACATGTGTAGCGGACCTACCCCTAAACAAAAAGTAACAAGATAACAAAAACAATTATTTGACAATAACTTTTTATCTTTACCAAAAAAACTATTTATTGAAAAAGTAGCAATTCTGGCTAATTCTACTGTCTTTAGTAAAGTGACGAAGTAAGTCTTCCTCGTTACTCGCGGACGCCGAACCGCTCAGCCACCTAATGTAAGAAAAACATGTCTGCCCAAACTTTTCAGCATTCAAGAGAAGCATGCATACGTGACTTTTTCATAAAGCAACTTTACTACATGCATGTGCATTTAACTCTTATATTTTCCCAATTTTAGTTTTGGACGGAGGAAAAACTTAAAAGTTTAGATTCTTTTGCTTACTATGCACTAGAAACTTCTGCAAGTAGATCCACATGTACACTTATTAAAGTGACAGGAACCGTGCAGTTCATTGTTATTAGCCCAAGAGAAGTGATACTACAGACACTTGATGGATATGCCTTTTTATGTTTGTTACTCAGCATAAATTCAAAGGAGGGGTCTTCTTCAGAAAAATTACGTGAAATACGTTTTCAACGCTCCAACTCCTACATAACAAATATTCTGGGAGAGTATAACATCAAACAGGGAGGTACCTAAATCCCATATATCCCCTGGAGTTGGGTTAGTTTGTTACAACTTACAGAAAACCAAAAGGGTTGGGGAACAACCGGAACTTAGGTCTAAAAAACTTAATGTTTCGAAAGCCCTTCGTCGGAGTGAGACGTAAAATGACATTGAAATTTGAAAGTAGGTCGTGTTTTGACAGAGAGAAAAAAAAAATCATGTGACAAAAAGATATCCAATAGGATTACAGAATTGATAACAAGCTAATTAATGCCATGTAAATGATTAACTGAAAATCATTTTGAAAATCATTTTGAAAATCAAAGTTAACTGAAAAGGACCCACCAGAGGCCCAAAGGGAATGGTAATACACAAAATGTTAAAATAAAAGAAAATCCATGGTAATAAGGGGTACAAACAAATGTGTTTTGTCTGTCCATGCTACGGAAAAAAACATTAACATGTGAGGAGGAAAATTTCATTAAAAACTAACTACGAGGCAACAAAGAATACAAGCCAATGTATTTATCCGCTCATGCTAGACAAATCATTGGCTTGTGAAGGAATAATATTCATATAGGAGCTTGGAGCCTTGGATAGCAGTATATCAGACGACCAACGAATGTTCGTCAAGCTCATTATCTCAGAAAAACAATTTCTGAGCCCTAGACAGGAATCGAACCCGCAACCTTCTGTCGTTCTGATGACCGGTGAGACACTCTAACCATTGAGGTACCAAGACTCAGATGGTGCATGAGCTACGTTGCAGGTTCGTCATATGTGCAACCTAAGCCCAACGGTCGACTGATATACTCCAAGCTCCCATATGCAGAACATTTGTGTTCAGTTTTCAATGTTTCCATCATTACTATCATGTCGTAACCTGCAACTTAGCTCACCATCTGAGTCTTGGTAGGAGGTTGGCAAGAACTTCTGCAACCGAGTTTGCAACCGGTCAGTGGTTTCCTATTTATGGGGTCTGGGTCCGATATAACTATTCTTCAAGATGGCGCCATTAAAATAGCTTACTAGTTGTTGATCATCAACATAAAATTGTACCTAATGAAATCGCTAAATCGTTGACCAGCTTACTCGAATTATCATTAGGAAGGAATAACCAAGATTTGTGGTCTGAGGTTGCAATGGAAGGCAGAATACCGGCTTCATCACGTGTGATTTCTCCTCTACAATTCTCTTCCATTGGCATGGCAAATGGTCTTGATTTTGGTTCAACCAATTTATTTCCTTCTTTACCGCCTGTGGAAGACAATACAATTGCTGGAATGGATGCTCTTCAGCCACAAAGCAGCGCCCCTGAGGAAAATTCAAAAATTGAGTTCGTATAATTGATTATTTTTAAGTATAAACGATTATATATATATATACTAGTATACCACAATGCTACAGTAAAGTGATAATACTGTAATTGTATAGAACATAGTTTTAAGGAAAAGGTTGTATTTAAATGCCTGTAAAACAAGTCAGTATGTCTATATTTTTGACAACTAACATAAATCCTTTAAACTTACTCAGGATCATGTCAAGAGAATACCCTCATAGGTTAACTCTAAGAGTTAAAATCTTTAGTGATTGAAAGTTTTTCTTCTGTTCGTTATTCTCTCTGTTTTTTTTTTAGTTTTATTCTCTTTATTGCTCTTGTTTACTCTTGTTTAATGTTGGGATGTAAATGACCTGATCCAAAGTCAAAGACCTCAGTAAACAGCTGTTCATACTTGGCGTTATAGCCTTACAGTCAGCCATCCTAAATTCCCAAATTTCTTGGTCAAAAGGCATTCCCCACTGATTTTTCAGTTGTGGCACATACATAGATTCATTGACATGAACAGTCTGCCAGATCCACATTAAAACTGGATAGCTAACTGGTATTTCACTGCAAACATTTCTCAGGAAGATAAACAAATCAAGAAGGGATTAGTTACAGTACTTACTGTTTTATCAGTTATTTTACCTCCTCATTGGGTGTTGTTTAATAAGCTAGAGGTAGATGCAGAGCAGCCACTTATTCAGGAACCATCTTGCTAATGTATGATGACTTTACATATATTGCACCTACATTGCCAATGATTTGCAAAAGACTCCATGGAAACTACGGATCAAAATTTTAAAAACACGTCTCAGGAAACCATTAAGCTTTCCCCTTTTTTGAAAAACAATCTTGTCCTAAAGACTCGATTTGAACTAAATTTGTCAGATAGGGTTTAAATCAGAAATTCACAATTGCAATTTCTATAAAAAATATTTGCAAACTTAAAAAATATTTTAGTGGCACATACCAATCAGGTTTGATTGGATACTTTGTTCTCTGTCCTTGCAAGGCCTATAGCAAATGAACTGAGAAGTATGATTAACTAATGACACATCATGTCTTTTTAATTAATTTAATTGGCAATATGAAGTCCAGAAAGCTGTTTCTTAATAAAATGGTAGACATGTCACAGAAGCTTTGGGGCAGCTTGATGACAAGGTGTTTGTAATGATACATGATATGCAAACTAAAATACACAACAATGGTAACTCCGAAAATCAATAACATATTCAATTTATTCAATGTTTCAACTAGGCTTTCATCATCATCAGGAATGCTGCTGGGTTACAGGTGGACCCTACTTATACAAAGAACAATCACATGAGATCTATTAATAGAAATAAATGAGTTCTCAGGATGCTTTTGTCCCATGGTTGAGCTGCGGTTTCAGGTGGCAGATGGCAAGCGCTTTCTTATAAAGCAATGTTGACCAGTGATCAGCTTTGTCAATAATTACACAGTTGTTAAATATAAAGTCACGTAAACTGATTTGTAAGGTTTTGTCTGGGTTTTGTTCGTCTAGCGAAATTTGAAAGAGTAATTTGATGTGCTGAAATTGTTCACAAGAATTGATGTGGTGAACAATTTCAGCACGTCAATTACTCTTTTAAATTTTGCTAGATGAACAAAACCAAGACGAAACCTTACAAATCAGTTTATGTGACTTTATATTTAATAACTGCGTAATTATTGACAAAGCTGATCACTGGTTGACATTGCTTTATAAGGAAGCACTCACCATTTGCCGCCTGAAACCGCTGCTCAACCATGGGACAAAATCATCCCAAGAACTCATTATTTTCTATTAATAGATCTTATGTGATTGTTCTTTGTATAAGTAGACTCCCCACCTGTAACCCAGCTGCATTCCTGATGATGACTAAAGCATAGTCAAAACGTCGAATAAATTGAATATGTTATCGATTTTCAGAGTTACCGTTGCTCTGTATTTTATTAAAATACTCAGTGGTTCATGCAATATGCAAACTGTTTCCTGTAGTTTACTATTTGTCATTCTCTTATTGTCTGATCCCCAATGATGACAAACAATGTTTGGTAGTGGAACAAATTGCTAATCTTCAAATGTTGTTTGTGCCAGGAAGCACACTCAAGTGTCAGTCATGATAATTACTGTAAGACTACTGGTATTTGCAAAATAAAAAAAACATTCGCAAAACCATTGATTTAATATAAAAATAGAATGCTGCATGGGCAGTTTTGAATGACTTACAGAAAATCATAAGGGTTGGGAAACTGCCATAGCTTAGACTGTAGATATACAAAAACTGACATTTCAGCTGAAGGCCCTTCACTTACACACTGAACAGAAAGTCTGCTGAGTAAACGAGCTTGACAAACATCCTCTAGTTGTTCTGAAGGCCCTTCGTTGGAGTGAAATGTCTGATGAAGGGCCTTTGCTCAAAACTTCAGTTTTTCTAGTTCTAAGTTCTGCCAGTTTCCCTACCCATTGGGTTTTCTAGGTACTTTGATTTAATATTTGGAAAATATGATGTGTGGTCTGCAATTTGCAAATTCCAACTAGACTAATTCCAACACTGTAGAAACTAAGAAAGCACAAATTATGTTTTATTGGAGTGATCATTTTCGGATCATTGTTATATGTATCAAATCCCTCTACCAAACTGCATTTTATGGTGTGATTGCCACAGAACATTGCAACACATGGAAATTCTTCACCATCCACATGACAAAAATAAATATAATGCATGATAAGATTAATAAAAAAATTAATATGGTAAATAAAACAAGAGAGGATAATAATTGGCGTATTGTACTAAATTTGACTGTGAACAGATAGATGCTCTCTTGAACTTGTTGAAAGAGCTTTTTGTAAGCTGATCCCTAAACCTACATGTATTATAAACAATGTACCATAAAAATGTAGGATGCTGCATAGGCAGTGTACAAAACAGTGTAGAAAGTTAAAAGGTTGGTAGACTGCTGAATATGTGTGCAGCACAATTCTGAAGTTTTGAGAAAAGACCTTCTTTCAGAGGATGAAATGTGTTCTTTCATTCTTTGAAGAAGGGCTTTTGCTCCAAAAGTCACAATTGTGCTATAATTATATATATTCAGCAGTCTATCAACCTTTTAACTTTCTACCATGTAATTGTAACCCCAGATACATGTACAACCCAGCCTACCCATAACTAATCTTAACTTACCCCTCAAAATACCATAGTGTAGATATATTCACTTCATAATTTTGAATACATGTAGGTTGTTTTAAGTGATCAATTACATGTCCATGTAGAAATGTTCTTACATTTTTTGCTTTTTTAT
This sequence comes from Nanipora kamurai, assembly GCA_036872915.1. Lineage (NCBI taxonomy): Eukaryota > Metazoa > Cnidaria > Anthozoa > Scleralcyonacea > Helioporidae > Nanipora > Nanipora kamurai. Next base: position 93,190 of record JBAHVQ010000486.1, on the reverse strand, counting down.
TGAAAAATGTTGTTAGTTAAGAATACGGATTGGGTTCCACAATGTCTTTTTGCTGCTGCATAATTGTGCAGGATATCAACATGTTTGCCTGGCAGACTCTGCCAGACTCTATATCCAAAAGAGAAAATAACCATGACTCTAACTGTAAAGGAGGAGTTTGTGCCTTTCACAAGTCGACAGCAATGATGGCCTTTGATAGCCGTGGTTGCAGTTAGTTCATTACTCATGATTACATCTTTTCTGTTGTAACTATTTGGGTTTGAGTTGCCCAAGTTTCAACTATTATGGCAATGTGAAGCTAAAATAACTTCCATTAATATAAGCAGGCAGTAGAAGTGATAAGGAATAAATGCACCAACAAACTACCTAGCCACAAGATGTACTCAAAAAACCTTCATTAATTAATTCTGTGTGTCAGTGCTATGCAGTACATCAAATTTTTCATCCTTAAACCTGCCTTAGGGCCACTTACAAAAAACTTACTGTACCTCCTCAAACTTTGATCTTACATGCAGGCCATAAATAGTGGAGGTGCATGATATGACATTCTAGTAACTTAAGATGGTAGTTTTGCTATGGGCTGTTTATTCAAAAATGCAAAGAAGTTTGTTGAGACAAACATTTCAAGAGAAAACAACTAGAAAAATCACAATTACTGTGCAACATATTTCAGGTTATGGTGCAGCTCTTGTACAGCTTTGTTCTGGTGCAATACAGACTACAAAGGGAATAGTCCTGTAGCCATTGACCATGTCAAAAATTTCTTAAACTCTGAGTTGTTTATATCCTAGTTACACCACTACTTCCATGGCAGTTATACTCCATGTCTTGGTATTCATCATCCACTTGTTATAAGTAAGTGTAATTCCTGAATGTTTCCCCATGCTTTTGTTTTCAGAGAATCAATTATGCTGGATGATAGAACTGTTAAAGTTTTAATTGAAGGAGCAAAGGTAAAACATGGTATTAATTAGATGATGAAACTAGGCTATAAATGACAAATCAATTTTCACCATTTTAGATATTTTCATTGACACCTTCAGATCTTCAGCTGGTATTCTGTAGTTCCTTATTGTTAGATTTTTTAGTGACATTTACCCCTGTGCAAGTTAATGTGTTTTTTCACTATTGACAGAAGAAGTAAAACGTTGGCTTGTATCCCTTATTCCCTTAGGTTTTCTTTTATTTTAACATTTTACATTTGTACATTACCAGTCCTTTGAGGCCTCTTCCAGGTTCTCCCCCATTCAGTTTAATGATGGACATTTAAAATAACAAATGACCTTCATTTACATCTCATTATTTGGATTGTTATTGACTTTTCAATCCTATTGGTCATAATTTTGTGACATGACTTTTTTCCTATAAAAGTACCACTTAGGGGCTGATTACATGGACCAGACTGAATTTACTTGAGCAAGTGCATGGATGATTTCAACCCTGTGGGCAGTATGCCAACAATGTCACCAGTTCTATGCTTTCATTTATGTTAACACACTTTGTCCTTGCGCTTATGCCATTACTTCTTTTCCTCACGAAATGAAAAATCTTATAAATATGAAGTTTTAATTTTCTAATCAACTTTTTTGTTGTTTATTTGAAGCAACATGTTTCTTGCAAGCCATCTTTGTCTAACAAATGTTGAGAAAACAAGCTTCTTTATTGAAATTCCAGCCACAATTAGGGGTGCACCGGATTTGGAATTTTCAAATCTGGCCGGAACCGGATTTACCGGATTCGCACAAAAATTCCGGCCGGATTTGCCGGATTTGAGATAAACCATAAATTGTGACAAC
>JBAHVQ010000486.1:34066-91294 GCA_036872915.1 Nanipora kamurai | reverse complement strand
TTTTGTCCAAAATGCTCCCCGTGTGCTTCTATCGTTGTGATAAGAAAATTGGCCCGATCAGAAACGTGCAAAAGCCAGAAAAACGCGAAAACTATGATTCTGTAATACAAATCTATACAAAAGTGGGGCCTCAACGTCGGCTCTTGCAGACTTACTTCCGGCTTCACTTTTTGACAACAGATGCGCTATCCAGTCCCCCTCCAGATCAGTGCTACAGCCAGAACGACAACTACAACAATAGTAACAACAACAACAACAACAGCAAAGACTACCAGGTTACTTTTGTTGATTATTAAGATTAAGCATCGCGTGCATCGTCGCACCAAACCCGAATCAAGAACTTGTCATTTGAATACGTATTATGAGCTGGAGAACTTCTTGCGTTAAACTGACAATTGGTGATGTTTCAACCGGTGTTGAAAGCCCGAACTACAATGGCCATCGGCCATGGAAATCAGTGTACAAAACAAACTCTGCAGTTTAGTGGCGCTCCCAGACGTGAACTGTAATATCCCTAGTATTCAATTCTGTCTTCGTTTACAAGATTAATAAATTGGCGCTCTCTCCTTTAAGGTTCTTACTAAAGCAGTTGCTAGAGTACCAGTCTATGTGCCACGAGTCCGTTCAACCAGTAAAAGTCTTGCTGCCACCGCCCGAGGTTTTAGTCCACCCTCCTGGTTCACCCCCTCCTGTTGTCGAACCACAAGCCAAACCTAAATCAGTTAAAGTTAGGGCTAAGAAAGCAGCTACAGGAAAAGCAAAGAAAGAAATTGAAAGCTCTGCTCCGACAAAAACGTCTCCAGAAGAAAAGAAAGTCAGCGAAGGTGATGGTTAGTGACTAAATGTATGCTTTACATTGCAATCTGTCCCATTTGAAAATAGCTGGTGAGCAACAAACTGCTCTTGTAAACGTGACAGCAGAGCAATTGCTCTCAGCTTAACAAATCGACAAAATTCGCTACAGTGTTTTCTCAACTTTGCTAATTCTCCTCGCCTCTTTGAAGTTCGGCTATTTTTTATCGAAATACGCTAAGGAGGTTGTTTATCTCAATCGAGCAGTTTTCCGCCCGCGTCAAGCCTAATTTCCTCAAGGCGGAATTTTCCGCGCGTACTGCCTTTTTCTTTCGTCTCATTGGCTCTCATGAATTGCCAAGAGCCAATGAGAAACAAGGAATAAGCAGTGCGCGCAGACAATTCCGCCTAGTGGAAACTAGGCTTAAGATGGAATTTCGCGAGCGACAAATACATGTATATTGGACTGTCTTTCTCTATCTTCTGTTGTCGTCATGATGATCATAATGATCAATGTAATCGTCGTGAAAGTTATCATTATCACCATCATAATCACCATCGTTCAGAAAGCCAGTCATCGTTTGTAAACAATATAATATTATTAATCATTGTTATCAAATGCATTAATTCATGAGGAAAATTCAAAAGAAATGAATGTTTAATCAAAAGCTGTAAATCGGATGCAGCGTCATCCTTATTTACATAAACGTTTCCCTTAATTTACTAAACTAAAGTCACTCCAATTGAAAAATAGTTTGAGGACATGGCTATTTAGATACGCCCGTTTGACAAGTAATTAGATAAAGGATGAGCGGCCGAGTGTATCTGGTTTACTACTGCTGCTCGCTTGCAGCTTGCCTTGTAAATCAGATACAGCTCGGCTAATCATGCTTTATCTATTACTTATATCTTTGGTAAACTTTGTCGAAACAAATGCGCATACTTCTCACGCTACAAACTCAGCAGCGTTTTCAGAACCCCTTGACAGCCTCGTATCTATTCCGATCGGCTGTTAAACGCTATAAACAACTGAGGTAGTTGGACAAAAGATGGCAAAACGACGGTTACTTATTGAACTGCTCGGCTCAACATGTCAACTGAAGATCACAATTTTAGCATGTAAAGGTTAAGTTAATCATAGCTAACGTTTTACTGACTCTCGAAATAACATTCAGTGTATTTAAATTCCTTAAAGTTATAAATTCACCGTACAGTCTTCTTTACCTCGTTGGTTTGTAGTTTTGTTTAGGAAACATACAGGGTGCCAAGCTCACGCCAATTACGGCGGATCCATCAGCACATTGATTTGGGAAGAATGACATACAAAGTGACATCTGATTAAAATAGGGAGAAAATATTTAAAAGAAAAAAGTACAAAAAGAAACATCAAGCAAACCAACTTAACTGCTTGGTTGGATGAGGCTTTGAGTTTGGGGGATTGTTAGACAGCGAACGGAGTTACACTTAACACAGGCTGTCTTCCATGTGCGTGCGTTATCGGGTCATGTGGACAGCAGAGCCGAATGGTGTTTTACTTAGCGGTATCTCGTTTAACGTTTTCAGCTGCCACTGCACCCCAGGACCCTAAATCTGAACCTCCACCCAAACCGAAACGTAAGAAGCCTGGTACAGCGATCAAAAGAAGAGTTCAGCCAATCCCTGTAGACTCCAAAGGTTAGTAAATTATTACTTTACAAACGTGGTATATATATATACATATATATATATATCAACAGCCTTTTCAGGTGATTTTTCTGCAGCTTTACCTTGCTTTGAGCAATATAATATGTATATATTTATATACATAATATATATATATATATATATATTATTTATTCACATAATTTAAATATGACTTACAACAGTACAAGGCTGTACTGTTGCTTGACTTGGGCGTAAAAAATTCTTTTAAATTTCATATTAAAATAGCAAGATTGTGAAGGCCAATTAAACCTAGAAAAGAATTAAATTGGCCAACATTTTTGAGTAAGATACGTAGCTCGCACATGACCGGTGAGACGCTTTGACCATTAAGCTACCGAGACTCAGATGGTGAGCTAAGGTGCTGGTTCTTCATATGAAGTGCCTAAGTGGAAGTCATGATATGATGCGAACGTTCGTTGGTCGTCAAATATATGCCCCCACATGAATCAGATTAGTGTTCAGCATTTGGTCTTTCCGTCATTATCATCATATCGTGACTTCCGCTTAGACAGTACATATGACGAACCTGCACCTTAGCTCACCATCTGAGTCTTGTTAGCTCAATGGTGGTTCGCTTCCCGTCTAGGGCTCAGAAATCGTTTTTCTGAGGTTACGAGCTTGACGAACGTACGTTGGTCGTCTGATTCGTACAAGGCTCCCACATGTACCAGATTAGTGTTCAGCATTTAGTATTCGTAGTTCACTGTTTTCTCCTATTGCTCCTTCCAGGTAAACCGGTGTTCCCCATTGTTCTCGGTGGTTTGACGGTACACAGTCTGGGAGATGTAAGTTTCATCATAAAATATATTTAAAATTAAAAATACTTCACTGCTGCTGGACTGGAGTATTGTCCACAGTATCGACTAGTTATCGTAAAAAAATAACAAAGTTAAAGTAATTTTATTAAAGTAATGTTTTTACCTTTTACCTGACACTGTTGGCATTTTGGCAACTTATTAATTTTACTCGGGCTAACCCCAGACAATTTTACTCTGGCTAACGCCAGACGATTTTCTCGTCAAGGGAAGACCTCCAGGAAACCTGCCGGATGAAGGGTTAATAAAATGGCAGAAAATCTGCGATTATGTTGCCAAGGTAACGATACACGAAATTTTTTAACATTATATGCCAAACAGGCGTCTTCCACAAAATGTCATTAAGGAGACATTAGTTAGGTGGTCTGTTGGCATGCTACACTGATTGCCTACGATTACTGGATTTGGCGCCCCTGAGGTAAAGCACGTGGCGCGTATGTTCCCACTGTGCGACAGCGCTGATGTTCATACTGTATTGGTTGTGTTTCAGTCATTTAAAGTTTTTTGTTTCAAATGTTAAACTCGCGGGTGTTTTGGCTGAGTTTTAGATTGTGTGGGATCGTCCGGGTTTTCATTCGGAGCGCTATATCTGGCCTGTTGGCTTCTGCAGTTCTCGTTTCTACCCCAGCATGAAGACCCCGGATAAGAAGTGCATTTATACGTGCAAAATATTAGACGGTGGCTACGGACCAACGGTAAGTACACAGTAGTGTTTCGTTAATTTTGCTCAGATCAAACAAAAGCATTCCTTTTTATTCAGTTACACCTTTGTATTAGTTGTTTCTCGTTCAGGTGGAACAAACATCGGTTTGGAAACGGATTAATATATTTAGTTAACAAATAAAATATATAGATTTTGTTGAAGTGCTTAGTAACTGAGGACTGATATCGTTGAAGATTCTTTCTGGATTTTTATGTCACCTAAAAACTTCAATAGTTCTTCAAACGTATCAATCTCCCTCGTTTAGATGAATGAATAATATTATTCTTTTATGGCAACCGTTCGTTAAGTTTACGCCTTAAAGCGGTCGTAAAGTTTACGTGATAGAATCTCTGCTACGACTGGAAACAAAAAGGCGAAACATCTAGGGTGGTATGGAAGTCACACGACATAAGGATTAGCAATCAATTCAGGGATTTTGCCCTTCGGAATGGCTTCTTTTAAAACTGGTAGTCCGGAACTCCCTCATGGACCCCAGATGTTTCATCCATTCAAGTTCAGGTATATCCATTGTTGAAATTGAAATTGTCCGTAGGTTGGTCAGTGGATAAGTAGCTGGGTTTTCCAGCTTCGCCTTCTTAACTTTAAGTTGCCTAATTGACACAGTAAATGTGGCGCTTTGACCAAGCAACAGGGCACTTTATTTATTTAGATTCTGTATGGTAAAAACGGCAAGTTTCAAGTCAGCATTACTTCACAGAAATCCCCATTGTCCAATGGGCAAATTACCCGTGGGGCAACAGTTATTCAGGGCTTCCGGTCGATTTCCAGGTTATTTAAGGCGTTGGACCAACGCTTATTTCGAACGCTGTATATCAAGAGGTTTTACTGATTCAAGACGTCCATTTTTGAATCATCATCGGTGTAACATGAATAAAATTCCATATTATCCCTCAGCGCTAAATTCAACTTGAAAAATATACATAAAATTCTTTAATAAAAAGTAACATTTCGTCACTACACGTTAGTTTTTATTAAAGAATTTTATTCCATTTCCTTGATGTCTCCGTATTCAATATGGGCTTATTTAGAATATTTTGCTGGGCAATAATTTTGATCGCCAGACTACGTTTTCTGCCTGGTATTTCCATCGCTGAAATCTTGACTAAGTGAATTAAATCTATTTGTATATATCGCTGTTAAAATCTTGTTAAAAAGTATACACAGGAATAGGTTAAAAATGTTGGTGGTAAAAATTAAACGCTGGACGGCTTTTCACTGTGTTCTTATCCTGATGATGACGTAATATTTAAAAAACGAGTGGGAGTGTTTTATGGATATAGAACACGAGGCGACAACCGAGTGTTTTAGATCCGATAAAACACGGACTACAAGTTTTTTGAATGGCTTCGAGTCATTCTGCTAAGAAAGTTTTCTAAATGTTTTCTAAGCCGAGAAAATTCGACGAGAAAAACCAGCGTGTCTTTATCACATATAAAGATACGATACGGTTATAATTTTCCTTTGAGTTTTCCTCATAAATTGTTAATGAGTTTTTGAAGTTATAGTCGAAAACGTTTGATTTTACCACCAATATTTTTAACCTATTCCTGTGTATACTTTTTAACATGAATTAGATCTGTTACTTTAATCGTTAGTGACGTAATATGTTCAAAAGACTCAGCTCCTAATCTCTCACAACAGTTGTGCTAAAGTTACAGTAGGACCATCGTCGTGGGCACTGTCAGGAAATGGCTTCGCTTCGAAATTTTGGTCAATTTCCCTACCATGAGGCAGTCATTTCATGTCAAGTTACCCATGGGATCGATGGATACCTCGTTAATATAGTTAAACCACAGTAGTCTGCACACCAGCAGAAAATCAAACCACGTTTGAGAAATTTCACTGCAATTTAACAAAACGCTGTCTGGTTTTAGCGGTTAGTCCAAAACTTGATGCTAGGAGTTGGTGGTAGTGCATAGGGTTATCCAATAAAGTAAAGTCCTTTATTTATACCGGATAAACCTATCAGCTAAACTACGCCGTTCTCCCTAGAAGTCCAGTAAGGGCCATCCCTCATGGGTCCAGTGTTACTACAGGAGGAAACCGGCGTACCCGGAGAAAACCTGCGATGTCTGGTAGAGTCAAACTGGACAACACTCTTCTCACATGTGCCCAAGGTAACTTTAATCAGAAAACTGCGCGGAGCCAGAATCGAACCCTAGTCACAGAGGTGAGAGGCATTTGCCCTACCACTGTGCCACGAACACCCCTGTAATATAAGAAGATAAGTACTAAGTACTTTTGCAATAAATTTTGTTGTATAGCGCAGTGTTTGAAGTTAATCTTGATAAAATTGTAATCAAATAAGCTATTGAGTGGCTGACCCTCCCAAGCAAGTGGGAGAAACGAAAAGGAGAAAATGAAAGGGAATTGTAAGGGTGGTGAAAACGAATAAAGAAATTTCTTTTTTAGTGGGGAAAAAAGTCCAGGCTTAGTATCGTGATAAATGAACTGGTTGAAATAATCGATCTGGCTTAAAGATATTGGAACCAATTCAGAAGTAAAGGCTAAAGTTGAACTGTAACGTAGACGTAAAGTGAGAACTGTTTCATTGACGGACCTGAAGGGACTTGGCTGGGACAGAGAGGATAGGTGACTGATGTATCGCGGGATCGATTCCCAGTTGGAGGCCCTAGAGTTGCAATTTTTCACAACTGGTACCAGTTGGATCTCAAAATATATCATCCCGACACTCGAAAATTTCGTTCACGTAATATAAATATCATTTCATGTTACTGCGTGTTAATGCCAAATATTCCTTGAATATACTCTTCACTTCTCTGGCATTCCCACCGATATATATTAAGGAATCTCTGTTTTTGCCATTGCTTTTTTTCTTGACTTCGATAGTGAATAACAAATGTTGAACGGCCTCCAAACTAGTTCATATCACACATTCGTTATAAAAGTTATTAGCTTCCGTAATAAACCATAAATGTATCATTTACTTTCATTAATATCATAAACCAAGGTTCAAATGTGGCTCTTGACTTTATAAAAAAGCCATCACTTCGTATTAGCGGCAAAATTTAAAGGAGGTGAAATTTAGCAGCACATAGATTTATATGAATGTATCGTATACTCTGGGTGAAAGAATTAATTTTTAAAACGAGCCAATCAAATCATTGAATTGAGCGGCCGATGCCGGGCAATTTAGCCGACTTTTCGCCGTACAGGCAAAATACCCCGGGGCCGAGATTGTATTAAACTTTCTAATTTAAACCCACTGATTTACCTGCAAAGACGTTATAGAAAGGTCAGATTGATATAGTCCTCACCAAGCACTGCCAAGAAAATTGGTGAAGGAAGATGGGTTTTCTTCTCTATCGAGAAGAGACCAAGATGTAAGGATATTTCTATTGTGAAATAAGGTGTAGTTTCCATAAATAAAGTCCCTTGAATTCTTGCCCGAATAAGACACCTCTTGATATGCCTAAATATACCCCAGTCTCAGTATTCTTCTATTAAGTAGTTTAATTGCATCGTTCAAGGGAGACTACCCAGTTGACTTGATGACATATTAATGGACATAGTAGTTCATGTATAATCAATGGCTGCTTGTCTGTCTAAAGTAAGACGCGAGTTGAAAAGTAGGTCATTTGAGAAAAAACTAAAATACATATTGACGTGTTTAGTGTTGTGATGTGGGAAGCAGTGTGATTGGCACTACCCTTCTATCACATCCGACGACCGGCGGATAATTTTCTTCCTAAAAATACCGCAGCGAATATGTTGAAGAAACGGAATGACGGCAGGGCACCGTACATTACACACAACCAGTCACCATACATTACACACAACCAGTCACCATGGTTACTCGTCAACAACCCATTACGTCTATTTAGTTTCAACATACCATCTATTACGGCTGTTTAAGTTCTTTTACCTGTCAGATGAATAAAACTAATTCCTGAATATAGGTAAAGGAGTTACAAATTAAATAGGAACTTAAAGAGGACGGTGTGAAGAAACAAGTCCCCTTTCTTTAAGTTCCTATTTTAGTATTTAATTTGTAATTCCTTTTCCTTTATCCGGGAATTAGTTTCTTTAAGTCTTAATAGCGATCAATTGATTATGGTCAGTTTTGACGCTAAGACTCTGTTTGCCAACATCTCTCTCGACCAAATTATACAGATCATTCTAGGTGAATGAAAATTTAGCGTTGGTAAATGCCATATGCTACTGAATGTTTTTAGTTGGTGAAAGAAATTGTTTTAATCTTTTAAGATACAATATTTCCATATTGTTGGACATCATTGCTGTAGCACATTGTGCGCTATCTGTTTGGCTTACCATTTCAGCACTGAAGACCAGCTTCACATCTTCATTCTTAAAATCGTAAATAATTCGTCAAGAAAGTAGAAAAGAAAACCCAGACGTAGCGTGTCAGGACATTTGATCGAACCCTTGCTTTAAATTAAGCCAACGTTGAGCTTGTTTTATCATTTTATCCTAATTTGGTTGCGAAAGTTAATTCAAACACTCCGTGGAGCCTTTGATCCTCAATCAAAACACCTCCACTTGCATAACAAAAACCCTTCGTATGTTTTGATTTAGGATCAGTCGTATTTTTTCTCGAGCCAGTATGACATCCATGTATCACGCAACATCTACCACGACACGAACAAACCTAATGATAGTGATTCCGCCAACGGCCTTTGTAACGTATCATTAGAACGATGGACAAGACTCCCAAGGTTAAGGATTTGATTTTTACCGAAAGTCTCAAGTTTCTTTTTTCGTAACATGTGTCTTACGGTCTTCCAGAGTCGAGGGCTTTCACTCAACAACTCGTATTTTTCCTTATTAACGTTAAAATCTTCGTCACATCGATTCTAAATGCCAATATAACTGATAAGATTACGGAACATCATCTATTACCGCCGGGATGGCCAAAGGATTATAGCTCATTGGGGGGCAATTTTGAAACATCGTCATGCTGTTGGCCACTTTCTACTACTTTCCCTTTAAGTTTGTTAATCCTAACCCTTTCAAGAATTAAGAACTAATCTGACCTCCACCAGTGTCTGCAGAAGGTGAGATTCAATGACAATGCGGCATAGTCGAGAGGAGGAACTGGTCTGTTGTAACCAGTCCGTCGTAGACTCACAATTACGGAGGAAATCTCAGTTAAGGTTTCCTTACGAGTTTTCTCTTTGAATCTTGGGCCGCTTAATAACGTACGCTGACGTCGCAAGCTAACCCTCTGGGGGCCGTTTCATCATTTGTTCTATACCTCAGACTCTTATTATGCTCTATATGTTGGGCAAAGGTTCAAATTCAAACGTCTGATGTTATAATCCGGACATATCAAATTAGATATCAATTTGTGGTTGAGTTGACATGTTTTGTTGCTTTCTTCCGTCGCCTTTCAAGCCAAACTCACAAATCATACCACTTAAAGTTTGTTTACACGACTAAAAAAAGTTGACTGGTTCCGATAAAAAAAACAGTGTGTTTCCCGAGTATCTGACGGTTTACATGAGAACATGTTTGGAATTGCTCGGGTAAAAAGTGTTGCTAGTCCTGAATATCAGGTGGAGCGTGGATTGGGTTGTTTACACGTTTAAATTTTCGGAACTGAACGTACCGGTGATGTACAAGACCATATAAATTTGTATGCGCTGTTATTATTCATTGTTTAATGATTATTATATACGGTAGCCTTTCGAACTGGATAAAAAGTTTACTTTCCAAAGGCTGCATAGCTAGAATTTTCAATATAAACAATACAACAATTCTTACTATGATTAGAATAAACAAAATATGCATTATTAACTAGTATTTAACTATTTATAGTCAAGAATACAATGCAAATTTCATAAATTGCATCAAATAACCATTACTTGAGCCTTAACTCCATTCGGTCCGATCCCTCTAATATAGGTCTGGAGTTGACTATATAAGCTTTTGCAATTTTTGCCTACTTCCTATTCGAGTTTCGACACTAAGTTTTTTGAAATCTCCATCAAAAATTGAGTCAGAAAAGTGGTTTTTGGCGCATACTATGTCACGGTTCGTTGGCTCAGCAACGAACCGTGACATGAAGTTTAGCAAGAATTTTTCAGTCGTTTTTTCAATTTCCTCGTAAGTTAAGCTGTGGTAAGGAAATGTTGTTAGCCTTTAATGATGTTGGATAATCCTGCCATATTTTGGCACCAGAATAACTAATACTTTTTTTAAGGAAATTTGTATTAGGTTTATCAACAGTAAAGTCGAGATTATTTCAATGTAATCTACATCCTTCATTATTAGCACCATGAATAATATTTTCCAGATTTATTCCATTTCACACCTAATAGATAAATACAGCTTTAGTGTGGTGAATTTCTTTGCTCTAATAGTTGCCAGCCCAATTATCTTAGTACACCAACTGACTGATGAATATGACTTGCCAGTCATGACCATCACCACCCAATTTGGCAATTTTTTTTTGTAATTCTTGAAGTAGATAATTATACGAATTATTTCAAACGAGACTGCAATAATCGAAGTGTTGCAAAAAAAAACTGTGATCATCAATGTTTTCGTGCAATAAAACGATAAAGCGGACCAGCGAACGTTCGTCAGGCTCGTTATCTCGGAAAATTTCCGAACCCTATATACGGGAATCGAACCCGCAACCTTCTGATGACCGGCTCTAACCATTGAGCTGCCAGAACTCAGATGGTGAGCTAAGGTACAGATTCGTCATATTTACTGCTTAAGCGGAAGCCACTATATGGCAGCACATATGACGAACCGACACCTCAGCTCACTATCTGAGCCTTGGTAGCTCAATAGTTAGATCGTTTCACCGGTTACCGATTAAGGTTGCGGGCTCCGTTCCCGTCTAGGGTTCAGAAATCGCTTTTCTGAGATATCGAGCTTGACGAACGTTCGTTGGTCGTCTGATATATACCAAGCTTCCACATGAGCCAAGTTTGTGTTCAGCCTTTAATAAAACAATGAAGGCAGGTTTGCAAGGATACGGCACCGTTTACATGAAACGTAAAAACAGCTCAAACCGGCACTAAATCCAGTTTTATTCGTTCATTCCCCATTTAGCAATTTAAACGCCTATGGTGTCTTGGACGCATAAAAAAGGGTGGTAAATTTCGTTTACACGGACGAAATTGTTGAAACCATTTTGCCCTTAATCGAAGCCGTTCCAGGTTTTTGGTGTCGTTGTAAACAGCCTTGTAATTACAGGAGAACGGATTACAAGGCCTCCTGTTAATCCGTTTTTTTGTCCTCTGCCGACAAAGGAACGGATTAACAGAAGATAGGAAAGAATTATTTCTTTGTTAAATCCACTCAAATCCACTTTGAGAGGTTAAATATATTATTTCAGCTCTACCTGTCACATGAAAATGGAATCCGAGTGTGATTGAGAGTAGGGGAGTCATTTGAATCCCGTCTCTAACAAGTCCCGCAACATAATCCATTTTATTTTTGCTGGGATGTGTAATAGTGAACCTTTTCGACTTACAGATGTAAATTGCTCGTCTCAGACCATTTAATATTTTGGTTCTTTATCATTTCAATCGTTGTGCGTTGGTGTGTACTATCTGGGTACTGTATCCCTAAGTTTCAGAGAAGCGATTCTCCTCGGTGATGTCACTATTTGCCTACAGGTCTGAACCGGTAGGCCAATAATAAAATATAAAAGACCCATAGGCAAGAAACAAGAAATTTTCCTTTCCTCCTGGCAGTCTGGATTAGCGTGAAATTTCCAGGCAAGAAATAACATTCTTTCGCTGCTGTGTCTTGCGCCACAGATTGTCTGCAAAGTGAGTTCACCGGATAAACACCAAATGGAAATTAAACACAAAAACTGCGCTGAGTAATCCAGAAATAGAAATACATATTTGAGAACGTAATGAAATACTATAATTAAAGTCTATGTATTTTTTAATTGGTTTTGTAAAGGAACCATTTTAAAAAGTCAGGCGCTTCCTTTTTTGTTTAGTTAAAATCCAAGAACTTAAAAAAACATGTTTCTGGCATTATATGCACATTCATCATAAATAAGTCAATTCGCTCAACCAGTGGTCTGTTAAAGAAGATGTAACCGGTAATGGGATACTTTGGTTTAATTAAGGTGACAGAGCATCAGAAAATCGACTTTCGCACATCATTAGGACCTATTGAGGCGTTTGTGATAGACATTGACATTCAAAACAAATAGAAAATTATATTACTGTTTTTAATCGTTGCTGTGGGGGAGTCCTAGAACAAGAACAGTTTATTGAAGCCCCTTCTAAAATAATGAGTGAGGAATTCAGTTGATCTGAGTTTTTTGGAAGGCGATTTTTCAAAAATGCATCACCGTAACTAAAGGAATGTTCTAGGTGATCAGTGCGTGATTTTGAAATAAGTAATGTTTTCTCAGAATGTCTTTGCTGCAGGTTTTGCGAATGCTGCCGTACGTTTATGATGCTCTCCAAAGTAAACCGCATACTTCAAGATAATTTAATTGAAATGATAAATCGTAATCTGCAAAAGTACGTTAGAGGCAAGTTTACATGATGTAAGCTTTTCGTCGCGTGCAATGTGCACAAACTACTTGCCTGCAGCCAATTTTACGATTTTGGAATTCCATCTTGTGTTCGAGACATTAAGCAGTTTTCGTGCATTAGTGTTGTGTTTTGTTTAGAAATTCTCAATTATTTATCTTTCCATTAGTTCGTGATGTCCCCCGAGGATGACTCGGAGAACTCCATCGAAGCTTCTTCAGCCACAGCTTGTCACTGTGTTGTTTTGAAGGCAATTAACAAAGCTAGGTAACTGTACACTTTGTTCCGTATATTCCTCCGCCTGTCCTCTCTTATTTTTTCCTTCTCTTCTCTTCCCTTCTCAATTTCCCTTCCTTTCCTTTACTTCCTTTGTCTTTCCCTGTACGTCGATTCATTTCCCTTTCTATTCCTTTCCGTTGTCTTCCTTTCCTGTCCAGTGTAAAAATAGTGTGACGTTCATCGCCACTCTATCCGGCGTTCGTTGACTTCACTTTGCTATTTGTTTTGCACGAACTTGCCGTAAGTGCAATTTTTTCGTGCTCTATGGTGTACATTCTGGTGTCTGAGAATGCTTATTTGGTGATTGATTCATAGAGGAAAAGATGCTACGAACACGGGATCAGGTCCTGAGTTCTTTGGGTTTTCTCATCCTACTATCCAGTACCTTCTCCAAAGTTTACCAAACGCCCGCAAGTGTTCGAAATACCAGTGGGTTAAGTTTGAACTGCCTAAAGGCAAGAACGCAGGTAAGGCGCATCAACACTTAGAAAGACTGGTAGGAAATTAAAGGCACGTAACCTGCTGAGTCAACTCAGTAACGTCATAGATCGTCTGGATTACATGTCAAACAAATTGAAATATCTCGAGAACGAGGTAAGAATTGGAAAAACTGTATTACGTCGTGTTCCTTTATGATTTCAAGAGTTTTGTCATTTAAGACCATCTTTAATTTTTACTTCATGAGCACTTTGATTAGCGAGTGGTTATTAAACTGGTGCACAAACTTTTTTTATTAAACCGTCGCAATTTGACATATTAACCCCAATTTTTTTCCTGTTACATTGGCCTTCTTTCACAGCTCAGTGTTCACTGCATCTAAAAGTGAATGTTCAGAAAACTTTGTTCGAATTTTCAAGAAAGTGGATAGCAAGCCAATTCAATTTATCCAGACGTTTCTAGACGAAAAAAGTGGGGTTTTTTTAAGATTACTTGTCAACTAGGTCGTGGCCCACGATCCCTAACCTTCGACGTATTGTACCAGGTCAAACTGGTGTTTTAAGTTTGCGCTCCTTTTTTAGGTAAACTGGGGTGCAGTGTGGTTCCTACGGATGAGTCAATGGATGTTAATGACCACCAGGCTCGACCGCCAGCCAGGTTTGATGCGGAGGAAATTCTTAAAGGTAAGAAGTGCCAAAAATATTCTGTGAAAAACGTCATGTCTTATATTTGTATCCGTGTTTCGAGTCTTTGGCATTTTCTCTTTAGATTTGCCTGGATTTTTTTTCCTAGCCACGGCATATTTATTTAACTTGCCTTTGGGTGCACGAAGGCTGAAGGACTCTGGGCTACTCAGTAATAGCCCCTCACTGTAATCCAATTCAACGTGGTTGCACCCGCAAACCCTTGACCCGCAACCCTTACACTTTGCAACCAGGTCCAAGTAGCTTAGGTCGCCCTATAATAATGTTCACGATTGTTCCGGTCAATATCTTGATATTTTCTTTACACTTTTAATTAGTGTAAGTTAAGGTGGCTCCCTACATTTTCTAGTTTTTCTGGTTCCAATTGGTACAGTCTTCATTTATTGACGTTTCTGTCTTTACAATAATTTTGAGTTCGGCAGATAGTCTATCTAACTGTAAAATAGGTATCGTGAACATTATATATTTATCAGATTGTTCAATGGAATGTCAGCATATTTTCACCATTATCACAGTTAGGGCACATTATCTTCGCTGAGTTTTTCTGAAAGTTTGTATCATCATATATTTTTTGCCGAAGAATAAAATAAGGTCGGTACAGATTTTTCGCAACAGAATTTGTGAATTTTAAAAATTCTGTTTTGTATTTTATTTATGTTTCAGTTTCTTTTTCCGCACCGGTGTTAAAGATATACACCCAAAGCAAACAGTCTAAAATTTAACATCTCCTCTGAATAACCATTTGACAAGATCACCAAGTATACATGGATGCCATATTTTAGTCACCAGTCTCCTATTAAAAATTACTTAGCCCTGGGCTAAAGATTATGCAGGAATTAATCACCTTATAGTTACTTTTTGTGGTCCTCGATATCGGAATTTTGTATCCAATACTCGTCTGTCCTACAAAAAAAGGGTGGCAAGGAAAAAGGGTGTCCGAGCAAACGGACAATAGGCAGAAAGGGAATGAACGGACAGGAGGGAGAAGGGGAGAGAGAGAGAGAGAGAGAGAGAGAAAGAGGGAGAGAGTGTCCAGCAAGCAACCAGTTTTGTGAAAGGGGTCCACGGCTGGCTTAAAAAGATCTATTTGTTATTTTTGTATTTTCATTAACTGACTGTTCTCTCTCCTCGCATATATTCTACTATTCTCCCAGCTTTCAAGTAGCTCAGTAGTCTCTTGAGGTCTCTATGCTGCTATCATCTTTATCATACCCACAAAATGGTACTATACCTGGACAGAAAACTGATAGATTTTCGCTACATTTTATTGAGTCGGTAACATGGAATGGTGGGATATCTGACCATTTCACCTACTCAACAGACGGTAGGTCTAGATTCTTTCATCGACTATGAGCCTGGAGATTTAGCTTTTTGTCAAGATGTTAATAGCTAGTTTGTTGTCAAACTAAATCTCTCGATGCTTTAACTTTATTTAAAGTGCTAAGGAAAGGTTGGTTTTGTAGAAAATGGTTCCTTAACGGCAGGTTCATGTAGCACTTCCTGGATACTGGACTAGTCAGGTCATAATGCATACATCCAAAATTATCCCCATCTATCTTACCTGGCCACAGTGTTCTCGTATCTTTTCTTTTTCCGACGAGATTGCCTCTCAAGCGCACCGAATACCGTAGCAACCTTTGATACCTAATTTATTCGAACGTTGCCATGCGACAACTGCTAATTTTATTGGTTTCGCTGGCATATTAATTTAAGTTGTTCTCCGATGAAACATCTGCGTGTCATAAATAATCTTAAAGATATCGTCGTAACCAGTAATAATGCGAAATAATAATCATCGCGAAATTGGTTGAAATATAAAAGTTCTGTTGCACTGAATTTTAGACGCCGTAATTTAAGTTGTAAAACTTGGCGTCTTAGCCTCCACAATGACAAACTAAGCCAGTTTAACGTCAAGTCCTAAAATCAAAGTGTACACATAACATAGAATGCTTAATAAAGTGAATTTCGAGGTAAAACTTCGAGACTTCTCCTTGTCATGATATTTATGATATCCATAAGATTATCAGAAAAAAGTGAGCAGTTTTTATAGAGAACCACTTTGAGGTAGACCGCAAATCTCTAAACCTGAACATAAATAATTATTCTCAATAGTCTTGAGTCATCATAAATACTATATCGATTAGTGAAGCTCTTGAAAGAATGTTGGCATACTGCGTACATGTCACATGACATAACTAGTTCATAAAACGCCTTATATGCCAAACAAAATAACGAACTTTATTTTTTAAAATTTAAACTCCATGTATCATCTCAGAAGAAGCTCGAAACGGAGGTGTCTCGCATGAAAGTTCCTTGTTTAAAGACAAAAACTTTCACTGCCATCATGTTTCCTTCCGCAAATATCCGACGCCGTGGGCAGATTTTTGAAATAGTTGTGTGGAGTTAATTATATTTTACATAAAAATCTATATTTGTGCTTACGTTTTTCAACATAGGATTGATTAGAGGGGTTTTTTAGGTGAAACACACACACAGAATTGGTAACTTTTGTATTTGCTTGTCGTCTGACATATCTGCTTGTTAATAATCATATACTGAAAAGTTCCGGACTTAAAGTTTAAACCCTTTGGAATGTTGACATCTAGGTGACATGTCCCTCGTAAATGTTTCTCGTTTAAAGACAGCATTCAGGTATCAACATTTGCTTCCGCAAATTAGGGGCAACGTGGGCAGATTTTGGTAAAAAGCTTCCTTTAGTTAATTTCGTTTTCGATATTTTAATAGCTGTAATCAAGTTCAATTCATGGAGTGAATTGAAGGCACATTCTGTGGAGTGTCAAAGCCCTTTCGTAACGAAATAGACTACTACACTGAATTTCGTGGTGTTACAATGTATACAGAACGTGTGTGCGAACCCGCATTATTCATAATTTTCTTTCTGAAAGGAATATTTTGCGTTGTGCAATACAATAGTAGAGTGCACTAGCATGTATGCAGCTGTCAAAAGTACAATGAACTGACATTAGGTAACAATGGGAGAAACAAAGTCGTGTCCTATTTACTATCACCAACTTCCTCCGAACTAGAATTATTTTTATTTTAAGGAAGACTGTGATGCTAACCACTCATATCACTCTGAAAGAGCGCTCTTGCATCACAGATTCTATATATAATGCTATCGATCCACAATGTTATACCAAGCTGGGAGTCCAAAGAAATACATGTGCACGCGGTCAGTCTCAAATGCTACACCCACTACCTTTCGGAATGTTCCTTCAAAAAAATATGTGAAGAGCAATTAATATCATGTCTTAACGGTATGCGGCAGCTAAAGATTGGAATTCTCATTCCAAGAGCATTAGAAAAATGACTTTTTTAATACTTTTAAAACTATTCATTGTTTAATTATCTTTTGGAAACTGATGCGGATAATCATACTTATAGCTTTTAATATTGTATTATTATACCCGTATATATTATTTTCTAATATCATGAGCTATTTGATTTCACTTTGATTTTAAACACTGTTCATCCTGTTTGTACCATCTTTTATATAGCTGAAACGATTTTACAGTTTAAATAAAGTTACTATTGTTATTATTGTTATTGTTATTATTATTATTATTATTATTATTATTATTATTATTATTATTATTACTGGTTGGAAAAGATTCCAAGCCTTACGTTATAACGAACCTTACTCTGCCTGCAAAGTTAAGCTATTACTATTTACTAATGGTTCTTGTATTAGCCATGGGAAAGTTACTGTTATCACAACAACATTGTCGGCTAATTAAATGCATTAATTAATGCTCAAAGAATATGAGCTTTCGGACTAAGAATAAAGCATTCTGTATCATCTATTATGTGATTCATCATTATCCCCCCAGGGGCCACTGCTGGATCAAACGGGGGCGACCGCACGCTCTTGCTTTAGCAAATTTTCGAGAGAAGATGCACGGACTCCTTTTTTTTTCTATAGAAGATTTTACTAAGCAGATAGGTGTATGTGACTTGTCAAATGTAAGCAACTGATTGCAATTTAGCCTGTTTCTATCTTGAATTGCTACGGATCGATTCAAAATATGCTTCATGAACTAAACTCAAACACAACTATATGCAGTAATTAACTGAAAGTAGCTAAATTCTACCCACGTTGTTTGGTGGAGCAAATAGGGATTGACAAATATTTCAAACAAGGAACTTTAATGAGGGAAAAGATGCCCCAAGCTATCTTCCTAGTAAATATATGGAGTTAAGATTCGAGAACAAAGCGCGTTATTCTTCAGCATTTAACATTTTTCTAAACAGTTATGTCATGTAATATGCAAATGAATCTGGGCTTTTGTTTCGCTTTAGGACTTCACTGCAATCAATCCTTAAAATTTGTACTGAACAACCGAAGCACCATTGCGAACATATTAACGCCGTAGATAACGAAGCTAGCTAAACTTAGAATTGCTTTATAAAGAATATGCCCCCGCTACCTTTAGTGATTTCCGATACATCTTAATATCCCAGTTTAATCAACTGAATTAGTACTTAATGCATGGCAACGTTCGGATCGACTCGGTATCAAGGGTGCCGAGGTATCTGGCGTATTGCAGCATGCTTGAGAGGTTTTTATGTTCGAAGAGGTAAAAGCATCTAGATGGCCGTGGCTGGCTAGCACAAATGGGGATATTTTTGCGATATTTATAATTGCATGGCCAGACGAGTCGTTGAGGAGGGTTAATCGACAGTACTCTCCAAAACCCATAATTTGTCTGATAATTTAACAAAGCTTAAAACTTCAACAGATATGACTTGATGACAAATTAGAAGTCAGCTTCTTTACAAACTGTTAAATGCCCAGACTCATGTTCTAATCCAGTTAATGGCTGCAAATATTAGAGCTTCTTCAAAAACTATCATTCTTTTTTTCGTGCTCCATTCTTGTCACAACAAGAAATTTAAGCGCGCACTTCGGCTACAGCAACGACAAAGTGTTCATGCAATTCTATGTTTCATTTGAAATAAAAAAAAACCCAATGCTGCAGTCCATAGAATATTGTTGGCGCCAAAATGGTTTTTCACAATACTCTATTGAGAGGACTTCGTCTTCCGCTTTATCACAGCGGCGTTGACACGTGCAAAGTTGAAATCCGTCGGTTGTTTGGGAGTAAACATTGGTTCGAGATACTTGAAAGAGTTTCAAAGATAGAAAAGGACTTCCAAAGTTTTACACTGACATGTTATTTGGTTCAATTGCCAAGTTAGGCTGTTTTGTTAAATCCCGTCACCGTTCAAGTTTTTTTTAAGCTCCATATTGCATCTGAATGTAGGAAGTGGCAACAAGATAGTTGCCCTTGAATGACTTCTGACCTACGCGAGGGTTGCTATGGCAGAGAACAAGCAAAGATAAAGGCGTCTATGTGATAAAATCACAAAACTTCAAAAGCAGATCTTTTTAAGTTAAGTTTTTAAGCTTTTTTTTTTTTCTCGCTTCTGCTCTCTCTCTCTCTCTCTCTCTCTCTCTCTCTCTCTCTCTCTCTCTCTCTCTCTCTCTCTCTCTCTCTCTCTCACTGTCACTCACACACTCTCTTACTAAGTAAGAACTCGCGCACCCACTCACAAGCTCAGTAAAATATCGGACACCATAAAGTTAATAGCTCGAAATATCTTCTCGGAACCACGTTTTGAACGGAGAAATTTCCCTCGTAAACTTTTTTTTTCTTATTTAATAAAAAAAATTGAGCTACCTCCACTTGCTCTTGGCAAGAATAAACAGCATTAGCAGATTCTCGCAAAAAGCTACCCTCAGTTTCATCTTTAATATCACTGTATCAGAGGTCAGTTCGTGAACATGTTTGGGATCGATTAGTGGAGCTGAAGACAGAAAAACCCGCATATATGGAAATGTTTGATCGCTGAAACGTATAACTGAAAAACTCAACTAAGAACTGAGTAAAATGTCGTATACCGAAGACTAACGATCGATTTGTGAACTACAAGAGAGAAACACTCTCAAAGTGAAATCGTTTGTTCGTATGTCATGTAATTTTAGTGGCGGATCCAGGGGGGTTTACGCGGCGCGCCCGCCCCCTTTGAAAATCAGATCATGTAAACATTTTATTACGTTTAACCTAAAACAGACTATTTGTAAGCACGGTTTTGCAGGAAATGCACTTCTGGGCTTTACAAAATTTAAACTGTTCCTGGAAAAGCATGCCTCCAGACTCCCCTGTAGGTATGCACGGCTTCGCCGCGAACGCACGCCACAACTTCGCAGACAATTTGCGAAATCTTAATGTGCCCCCCTTTTCCACCAACCCTGGATCCGCCACTGAATTTAACTGCTCAGTAAAAATTTGGGATGCAAATGAACATTTTTTCGAAGATTGATATCCATGTATCTCAGAAAGCAAGTTTAAAACGCAGACAACCTTTCCCTTATATAACTTCCTTGTTTCTTGTTCCTTTCGTGCCAAGAATGGAAGGCATGGGCAGATTATTGTAAAAATGTGACTTTCAATTAATTTCGTACTATAGTTGAATTATAGTTCAGTTCATGAAGCACAGTTAAGGACGATGAGCTCGTTTCGAAACAAAAACGAAAGACTTGGAAAGTTTTGCTTACATAATTCATATGATATAATAGTTTGGTAAAACGCCTATATTTAGAAATCAGGAATCCGTGTATCGTCTTTGGTATATTAGTTAATTTAAAGACAAAAGCGTCTTGCCGCATTCGTTTGCTTCCGCAGTGTCGCGTTGGGGGACAATGGTGAACCATACAATCGATTCAAATACTAAAGTCGTCTATATTTTTAGTCCCTAACTGACTATTCTTTGCGACCCCAAGTAAATGCTTTTGGTTTGGTAACAGTGGTGTCCGGTTCCCGAGGTGAATGTGGTCACAGGAATTTTTCCAAAGAAGTAAATAAAACAATTAAAAAACCATTAAACTAATAATGAACAGTTTTAGGCTGCACTCGACTGAAAGAGCCGTAATACACAGTACTATCCTGCCTGTAGATCTAAGGAATTCATCGTGTGTCAATGCCCTTAATATGCACCATGGACGAACACTTTGCAATAGCGATACTTGTGTTTGATATGAAGGGCTTTCTTTCAAATAATAACTAATAAATAGTTCTTGCTAAAGTGGTTTCTATTCAGCGACTTTGATATGGCATGCATTGTTTTGGAGCTACTTGACCACATATCAGATAATCGTTTTAGTAAAATCTCCATGCATGCTATTAGTACCTTCTTCTCCTGTACTTCTGAAAACAAAGTGTTTCTTTTGGAAAATTATGAATGATATGAGTTTGTCCTGATATGCATCCATGGCGACAGTAAAATTCGAAATAAAGATCTATTTTGTTGAGGAAGGATGCGAATCACTTTGCCAAAAACGTGCCGTCGACTAGCTATTCAAGACTATTTTAAGATTAATCGAGAGAGCACTCATGGTGCGTTTGGGGAAACGGCCGTTTTTATACGTGCGAATATTCACTTACTATATATATATATATATATCTGTGTGTCCGTATTTTACCAAAGAAAGTAAAAGTTTTTGGTTATTTTCAGTGGAGACCATGAATTGTCCTCCATGAGAGATGAGAGTCTGTGACATTCTAAACGTAGGTAGCATTTGTTATACCACAAAGGAACTTCTCGATGAAATCATTTTTTGATAAGCTGGACAACTGCTTAATTTTTGACATTCAAATGACAACGATACTACTTCCACATACTCAACACATTAACGAGATTCTTTTGCTGAAGATCCTCCAAGATGGCTGCCATGTGAAAATCATTGATAGTGAGCAATTGATCGTATTGTTTCGCTCGTTCATTTGAGGACACCTTGTAGTATTCGTGCAGTTTATGAATTGTCCTGTATAGTGCGGAATTACCCTAAAATTTCCGAATATTGATCGAAGTTGAAACCCTTAACTGCTATCCCTGTCGCATGATTACGTATACTATAATTCAGAGATATTACTGTTGTTTATGAACATATTCCCGACAGATGTTCAAGGTTACACTGTATCCAATACTGTAATAACTGTCTTGATGTTAGAAAATGATTTTAAAGCTTCGTTCAAGCTTGCAAGAATCACCTAAAATCGGCGACTGATCTGTCCCCAATTCTTATGAGCCCTATTAGCGTTGGAAAAGAACATGTTCACGCTAGTTATAAATATTCGTAACGTCAGCGAGTGCCTAAAATTCATATTTTAAATGAAAATGATCCCGATTTCTTACGGCGACCATTGAAACGGTGCCTGACTGGAGACATTAAGCGAACACTACGGAAATGTCAATGACGTCGACCTTCATGCGATGGAATTTTTCTTGCGAAGCAGAATGAGCGAAAAAGTTTTTGTCTCAATGATAATTTTAACTTCGTCTTCGTTCTGCATACCACGACGTTAACTCATGGAGAAGCGAAACCTTGTAGTTGAGTTCAATATCAAACAATTGAACAGAATCTTAATGGATACTTTTAAGCTTTTTGCAGAGGAATGAAAAAAAAAACACATCAATTATCCCGATTGACGTCAGTGTTCGGCATTTTCTGTTAAATTCTAACATGTCAGTTGTTTATTTATAGCCGTCGTCGTCTTAGCTTGCTTAGGGTCTTCGGAATGTTCATGATCGTTGGTGGAGTCGCCGATGAACTGCAATTGCAAAAATTCTGATTTTCACAATTCTTACGACGAGTATGATCCAAGTTAAGCGAAACTATGGGAAAGTGTCATAGTTTGCCATCCTTTAATTTCATCCACCACTGTCCTGGGGTAAAAACGCTCATCTAGTTTTAGTATCTACTGTCCATGTAATGCATGAAACGTCTTTGTTTTTAAGATGATTCCATGGATGGATCTTCTTCTGAGGCAATGCGTACCCTGACTTTGACAAGTGCAGCATCCAATATTTCGCAATTGCCTTCTCCTGGATTCGAGAGTAGCATGTTGGGATATCAGCTTAAGTCTACGAGTGGAGATCCCAGTCTTGACTTGGGTATGTAACGACTTATAAATGCATTTAGAATGTGCTCCCAAAAAGTAACAATAGATGTGAGATGAGGACCAATATAGTTAACAGCCAATCTGATTGTTAGTACAATAGTGAAAAATGTCCGGCAACCAAGCTTAAATTTTCCAACAATATTTCGGAACCCTATTCTGGGCCCGAACTCGACACCTTCCGATCATGCAGTAATCTACCTGTACTGAGATAGAAAGCAGACCATAAATACCTGTGCTTGGTCAAGCCATGAACACATGTGCTAATTAAGCGATAGCCACAATATAACAGGGAGATTTATTAAACCCGACTGTAACGTCCTCCGCATGATGTTACAGAATATTTTTACGTTTCCGCCATAACGTGAATACATGTTACATAAAAAGTTACATGTACGGGAATTGCAAAAATGTAAACGGGAAATTGTAAAAATGTAAAAACTATTGACCAGGATTGCTCAAGTGTTCAAAATGAGGTATTACTTCCAGAATCATGAACTAGGGCGTGCATGGTGTCGTTAGACATCCGAACATCTGTCCGAATTAGCTAAGAACCAGTGGTTTCATTCGTAATGGCCAGGCCTTAATTCACGTCTGAATAAGGCATGAAATACGGCTGAGGTATGTCATGCTAATTAACCGTTCTTAAATTATTCAAACGCTCGACTATTCATTAGCTGAACCAAAAAGTTGATTTCCAGGGCTGTATTTTACCTGCTTACGTTCAGATATGATGGTCAGTACGCTCAAAAGAACGAGTTTACCTCCACTGATCATCCCGTATGACAACATTCGTCGACACACGAATGCCCCGTAAATCAGTCTTTATACAATAGATTTGATACATGAAAAATTCAACGTATTAACCTGGCCTAGCCTAACGCTACCAGTGGTATCTCCATGGGGTAGCAGTCGTGGAGGACTTGATTTCACGATCCGGGGAGCCGCCCGTTCGGCAAGCCATTGGATTGATGAAGTGTGTTTAGGCACCATGCTTTTTTCCTTCGACGTAATGACTATTGTGCACGTATAAGCTTGGAATTACAACGGTCGGATAGGAGACGTCAACGGCTGCGTTTCTATAAACATTTATATTCAAAACAACTGGAATGACTATTTTATAGCCTCCAATGTATTTACGACCTCGTTTTTATCCCCACACTTTGTTATCCAAGAGCATTTCCTCCACGTTCACGACAACTTTGACACGGAGAACGTACAAAAAACCAACGGTTATTCAGTAAACGTCTAGAAAATGTCTAGACTGGCGTGGAAGAGTTTCAAAGGTTGAAAAAGAACATCAGCAATTTTTTCCAACGGAGAAATTAGCAATTTTACATATGCCGAAACTTAAGCTACTTTGATTAAATGATGTTCCAATCCAGCATCGCCGAACTTCACTGTTAAGGAGTTTTAAAGGCGAAGACGATAGGCAAAATCTAATCCAAACTTTTTGTGACACAACTTTTTGTAGAGAATTTATTTAAATTTTCAAAGACCTTATTACAATTACATTGAAAATTAGACTAGAATACAATGGCAAAAATTTAAATTTTAAAAAAGTTCAAACGTTGAAAAGAGGTGAAGTTTTACTTATAGTTCGGTTAAGAACGTCCGCATCAGTTCGGCGTTTAAATTTAAAGGTTGGATTTGCCTTGTTTGGGCTGACGTATACTCGTTAAATTTGGCTCATAAAAAGATTAGACATCTGCACTGAGCTATTTCCTGTTGCAGCTGCAGCGAATAAAGTCAGTTATGACGCATCACCAACTCGTCCACTCTGCTTTTAATAAACTGCTGAGGAGAAAATGCGGTGAAGTGAGCCTGATACTGAATGCGCTCACGCCGACGCACCTCGTCTGAATGTTTAAGGATGAGTGCAAGCTTGATGCGTCTTCTCGCGGCGGTCGACTTTCACCGTACGCCGTATGCCTATTTTCGTAATGTAAAAATCCCCTTTCTTTGGTAGATTTTGGGTTTTACTTCACGGTCATGTGACCATGTCATGTAGAGGAGAAATAGCCGAATGAATCTACGGAAATTGTTCTCAAGCACAGGCGTGCATCCCCAGCACGGCACCGTTAGATTTCTCGGCGATTCGTTTGGGTGGCGGTTATGAATAGCATTGCTGAATTCGGTTAAAAACCCTGAAATCCTGGAAAACTAGTTCGCTTCAGAGAAATGGCCTCTTGTGGATATTTGTAATATGACGAAAAGTATATTCAGATAGAATTTGATTGCTCTAAAATCTGGCATTATCGGCAGATCGCTGTTTTTTTCTTCCATATGTTGTTTTCTCCTTTCATCCGAAACTTAAATTACCAAACTGGTAATGTAAGTTTATGTTGTACGTAGCGTGGGGGCCCTTTCAGGTTAGAGTTTACCGGGCCGATCTTTGTAGCCAGCGCGCCACTGTTCTTAAAGCTTGTTGTGCTCATCTTCTCGAATTCGTTAAAAAACGCATTGGGCGCTCTGTGGCGATCGCGGTGACCGCTTTGACTGGTTGCCAAACTATCGGTGGTTTTCACTTGATCCTGAAAGGTTCCCGGAATGACAAAGAGCATGGCCGCCAAAGTTGCTCAAAAATCTGTTGCTGAAGGGCAGAAGTTTTGCTGCCATGGAACTGCCCATAGTCGCTTTAGACGCTGTGGTCGGTCATGTTGGATGTTGGACATGTTGTACGTTTGATTTAGTTGCTGTTGTCGCTTTTTATAACTGATTAGTAGTTGCAATGTGAGTGTGTTTACCTCATAATTTTGGCGTTCTGGGCCTTTGACTAAGGCGGTTTACATGTTATTTCAAACCAAGGTTATAATTTATAAGACAGAAGATTAGAAACAACCGACTTTCTTCACTTGGTCTCTAAATTTAAACCAACTAAATTTAACAATCATATGCATACAACACTCGGACTAAGTTCGGTGACTCATGTTCCTGTAATTTTTGCACGGATATGTGACAAAAGCAATTACTACTCGAGTATATTACAAGCAATATTTGCCATTTACATTATTTTTGGAGGAAAAGCTGGAGGAGTGCATGTTGAATGTATCTTTCTGGGCCCTCTTTCTTGAAGACTCAAAGAAGACACCATAAACGAAAGAGAAAAGGGTTTTTTTGGTGCTATTTCAACGCCACGACCCAAACTATTGTATGTTTTCGCACTGGTTTGTTAAATAACCCACACTTCTCGCCGTCTTCACCAAATCGGCGAGAACAGAGCTCTTACTGTGGCAACTGTTCAGCATGTTTCAGGCCTGAGAAAAATCATTAGAGTGACAGCTCGATATCAGATCAAACACTTCGATAAAAGAAGCCGATGTTTACCTTCTGAAATAAGGATTTCGTCGAGATAATATCTCAAACCCCTGCAGATGGATTTGGAGTATCAAATCACCTCAACCTACCTGACCAACGCTTTTCAAAATTTATTCCTCGATTAACTGGGTAATCTTCCCCGCGAGAGATCGTGCAGTGGATTAAACATTTTATGTAACCACTCTCTGAAAGATCTCTTAGCAATGGTCGCCTGCATTCTATCAAACTAAATTATCTCAGTGATAGAATATAACAACTCGCCAACGATCCTCCGGCAAATTTGGCGACCGCACTGAAGTAATGGAAACCATGAACTGTATAATGTCTCTGTAAGACAAAACTGCAAGACAGCAACGCGCAAACTTAAATTCTAGTTTGGGAATCCCCGTTGTTGAACGGAAAGCGACGTACGCAGTTATCCTTAAAATTGTAATTTGCATTCAATACTGCGGTTGTCCACTATCACAATTTATTACCCACTTACCAAAGGGACTTACAACTTAGACACGCGTAGTGAGTTATTTGTGTAAGAGCGTTTAAGCTCAAAAGACGGATCTGGCAGTATTATGGTTACGGAAATGAGGGATAGAAAGCTGTTTGGAGGAAAACATCTAAGCCGCTGGCATCACGCGTCTTTAAGCCAAGTGTATCAGTGACATGAAATTGGGGTGGCCGATGTAGACTAAGTGTTTTGTTTTATTTTTTGTTCTAAAATCAACTAGTGAACGGGGAAGTTCAGGGCATATGTAAGATTGTGTGCTAGGGTAACTGTCTTAATATCAGTACGCTTTCGTGAGTTTGATCAGAGTTTGATTGTGTGTATCTCGTTAACTAGGGACGCCAATATCCCCTCCTCAGAGCAGCCTCTCATCTCCACTTCAACTCTCGCCCAAAATCAATACCAGTGCAATGTCACCATCAGCTACCTCACAGCCAACGTTCATCATTCCTCCAAGTTCACCATTATTTGGTTTTGATGATGCGGGATTGCCAGACTAGCATCCCTCTCAAATCGTATATATTCATGGTGAGTCGTGAGAGTGCGTGGGTCTCTGTACACGTGTGCACCCCTCATGCCACGTCCTCGAAAACTCTTGGTATCTCTTCCCATGTCATATCACTACGAGATTACTTTCTGAGCCAGCAAAACGTGCAACCATGATTTTTGGAGAGCAGAAAACTTAGCGAGTGGCGTTTCAGTTTTATTTTGTTTTGTTCTTTCAACATAGTCAACAATTCTGACTACTTTTGTTGTAAGAAACAATAAAAGATGTACATATTGGAATATTGAGAAGTAGACATAATTAAACCTCAAGCAAACCTCTTATATCGCCTGACGTTTTCAAGACATTGTTTGGGAGTTTGTCTGAAGTTTCCTCTCATTCATCCTTAAGGTGGTTCTCGGGTATTTCTAGCATGGTCTACCTTGGTATTTGGGCTACATTACCGTTGTAATGTGACGAAACAAAATTTCAGAGCAGCCCCGACCAGGGTACAAGTTTACTTCAAATTAAACATCATGTACCACAAGATGAAAATGGCCATTGGTCTGTTGGATAATAGTCGATCACCTTCAACATTAGTTATTGTTAACCTGTTAACCACCTTTGGTAGACATGAAAAAAAAAAACATCAACGAGATCTTCGGAGTGTCGTTAAATCCAATTACTTTTTTACCTACTGCAAACATTTATACATCTGGCTTAATCGCGCAGTTAAAATTAATAACAATTTAACTACATGAAGAATGATTAAATCTTCGTCCGAAGAGTTATGTAGAAGAGGGATATTCACTGTCATTGGCGATGTCATACTTAATGCCGTGTCTACTCAGTTGAGCATAATGTAATAGAAGAGAATGCTTCGTGAGTGCTTTTTGCTGTTGCGAATTTTCAACATAATCCCCTTAGGCGATTTGGTTTGAGAAGTACCCTTCTGGGGAAGTAGTGTCGAGTTCAATTATATCCAGTTTGTTAAATAAAGACCTACAAACTAACCAAATCATTGCTGTCATTCTGACGTTTGGCCTTGAGCCCATTTGTACAAACTTGGTGGCGCAGTATTTGGACGTTGACCAAAAATTATACCCAGATGCATCTCTGTTGTATCCTTAGATCTCGAGGACCTAGGACGTGGCCATGTGGAGTTCAGACTGACTGGCTAATACATCACGTTCAAGTCTGTTCAGATTTTAAGACACGGGGCAAATGAAAGTTGTCATCTAGTTTTCATCGTCTTAGTTATTTCCAATTGTACGTTTCTTAAGAGCAGATATTTTGTTTTCAAGGACTGCCACCGGCGACTTCGGTACTTATTATGATAGATGACTCCACTTAGACTCGAACTTAAACTTCGACATAAACTGGCTCTGACCGTGCTCAGAATCATATGTGAGACGTTAATGTAGTGAACTGGACTACATACACCAGAGTATATGCTCTTTGTCAGGCCTGATATCAGGTCTTTGCAGAAACGTGTGCTGAACGTTGATACAGCCTGTTCATGTTTCACATATGATTTATCTATGATATCGTATTTGAACCGTTCCTGTGACAGACTGCGTCAAGAGTTCGACCACGGCAGTCGATACTGTATCAGTTTGATATGGTAGATATTCGTAAGTCCGCAATATAACCGTTTCAGTTTGTGATGACAGATTTTATCACATGCCCTGAAGTTGCAGCTCTGACTGAAATTAGCTTGATCACCCCCAACAGATCCAGCAGCCATCATACTGCCGTCATGCGTCGATACATTTCCTTGAATGGATCTGAAAGTGTGGCGTGACCATCATTGTGCGTTGGTACTTGATATAGGTGTGCACATCACTGTCAAACCGATTTAATCTTTAGTTTGCCAGCCTTTTTGCCTCGGCAACTCTTTTGCCATCTATCACTTCTCTTGGGTTGTGGTTGTTCATGTTTTTTTAAAGTTTCACACCAGTTTTGTCGATTCAATTTGAGATGCAGCGAACTAGGGAATCCAAATAAACGATACTAATAACTGTAAAATTTGTTGGACACGTATGACAAAAAGGTGCTCAATCATGACTGATCAAAAAGAGTTCAATTAGATCGTTAATCGAACTACATAGTAATTTCTTTTCATTATTAAATTATCGCGCACGGTCTGAACTATCGTGATGGCGCCGACAGTAATATGAAGTTAACAAACCAGTTTCACAAAGAAAAGTCATAACTGAGTGACACAAAGTACCTTGAGTGGAACGTTTTAAGTGTCTCTGAACAAACAAAGAGCTTATCGAAGGCAAACAGAAGCCGGCAAGTAGTTACCGTATGGTCGGATTTCCGAAAGCTAAAGAATCGAACAAAGTGTTTTTGTTTCGTTTCGGTACCAAAGGATGACCTGCTTTCCAGCAAAGAACGAATGACCTTCAAAAATTGCGTTAACTCAAGAAAATCAGGGAAAAACAAACAAAGTTCGGTGTATCGTGACACAGACATAAATACTTGTGGTGCAATGATAGTTGTACGTTTTCTAACAAAAAAGTTTAAAGCTCGAATTGTGGGCCATTTGTTTGAAGTAGTCATGCGCGCATATCTATCCCATTGTAAAATCAAAATCGTATTGGTGTTTTTCGTAAAATATAGCTGCTACAGTACATTGTATAATCATGTCTCCTTGCAATTGCTACTAAGCAAGCAAGTGGTTAAAGATGAGTTTAAGTTTATTTGATACATGTACCAAAAGAGATGGATAAGAATATATCTATTTTTAACAGTTACTAATTTCCGATAGAAATTCTTAAACGTAACAAGTTATTAATTGCTAAGCTTGCGATGAAGAAATACCTGTTCTTTACCTGCATGCGTTACCTTTGTTTTGACCCACATTTCTATTGAACTTGTTACAAAATCATGAATGGTTTACTGTTTCGGTAAACATCTTAATCTCTCTCCTGAGGCACATTGCCAATTAAATAGAAAAAATACGAGCTTCGATAAAACGACTTGTTTTTACTTGTTCAATTTTGTACAATAGTATTCGTTGCCTTTTCTTTAAAGGGACACAAAATGTATCTCTAAACACAAAGAGATTCTCGGTTCTGTGCGACATTTTCATATATATAATAAACAGATTTATTTTTCAAAACAGCTATTTTTTGGGCATTCATCTGGCTTGCAAAAGCGATAATTCGAAGGATGCTATGAATCCTCTTAGCCTTTGTAGCCTGTAATCTGTTAACGAACGGAAAAAGTTGGCAGAGGAACGGAAAACTGCTAATAGGTTTACCGATATTTTAACACTTCACCGGAGGGAATGTTACGAAATTTTACAAAGGCTTTTTTAATAACCGGTTGTAAAGACTTAAAAGTTTTATGTGATTACAGGTGACAATGAACAAGTTCATAAACGTTTACGCTCTTCTGTGTGATTTCGCATGATTCATCGGTTTTCAAACATCTCTAGGCTTGACCTTGCAAAGTGAATGCGACAAATATTAGTATCACTGAACTTGCAAATATACTGCTAAAAAAACGCGGTACCGGACTAAATATAGTGTTAAATCTATAGAGTGACTCGGCCCTGTTCTATGAATGATAATTATGTTCTTTATTCAACGATATTGATACATTTTACTTTTAAGTCAAATATATAGAACTGTGCATGACACAATGTTACCTTTTAAATATAGAAGCAAAATTAATTTGTTAATGAATGGGAAAAGACATTTGATTTTGACATTTTTTTCATAGCTATGTGTTAAAACTTTATTCCGTTTCAATTCTTTAAAGAATACCTAGTTTCAAATTTAAACATTGTTTGTCACTTGAAACAACAGTCAGCAATCTTCAAAGAAGTGTGATTGCATTCAATAGATTGCTCATTCTAACCCGTAATTGTGTATTTCTTTATTCTGGTTACCAAAAAAAACCGATTTCGTTTCGAGTTAGTAAAAAATATTAGGTGGCCATAGTAACAAATCATGTTTTATTCGTTAGATTTTGTGGTTTTGTCTCGCTTTGTTAAATCGTTTCAAAAATGCCTTTTGGTTACACACGATTCTCCTTCCGATTTAGCAGTTTTCGTGTCATGTAGCTGGTAATTTTTTCGAGTCATTTCAGCACGGCTTACGCATGACAGACGTGAGGTTCAGGAAACGGGCAGTATGTGTGACTGCGATATAAATAAAAAGGCTATAAATGCCCTTCGGGTTAAAGAAGGTAAAATTAAAGTTACTCTCGTAAAGCAATATTAGTTTAAAACTATTTCACATGAAAAATCTGGACATCCATTAATTTAAACGTGTTAGAGCGATTGTTGTCGTACCATACAGCAAGGCAATTTGTCCGCATTAATTTTATGACGGTTTTTCCTTTCTCCTAGATACATGACAAAATGTTATTGCGAATTTGCTGGGGGAGACGAACATGCAAATATCCTAAAGATCAAGTATTTCGAAAACCAAAACATCCTACTAAAGTTCAGAAACTCCAAACAAACCACTATTTTAACTATCCCGAGTATTGCCAGTTTGAAATATCGGTTGTTGTGGTATCTCGTGATCTCTGTTCTCGATATCACGAGAACAGCAATGTGATAAGGGAATGCAAGTGTCAATGATGGGGCCAAAGATCACTTTATGACCGGTTCAATACCTGTTGTGAAAAAAACAGTTTATAAGACGTTGTTGGGAAAATGTTAGGACAGGTCAAATTTTGGTCGTCTAGAAATATTTTGATAGCTGTGTTTTATGGTACAGTATAGTATTTTGAACTTAAAGACTCGGTGTTCGATTAAATTTACATTATAAGATAAAAGACTGACCTCCATTTTTTAGACTTTCACCGATTTAGATCGTAGAATTTGAGATTTTCCACATCCCGTATTTTTTCAGAAATGTTAAAAAAGGCCGAGACATAAAAATGCCAAAACTAAAATGCTTTGGCGCATTAAAAAAATTCTCCAAAAAAAAAAATACTTCAACTTTCTCGACAAAAAAATTGTCAGCTCGCGTTTTATCCAGTTCTTTCAAAACTTTGCCACCAGGTTGAAGAATAGTACAGGAGGAAAACCGTATTCGAATTTTACTTTTAGCGCAATATATTTCAATTCCCCAACAAGACAATTTGCCTGCTTAATATCTAACCCTAAGGGAATCACGACACCTACCATGTGAGTATAGAAATATGTGTTGTTCTGTAAATTCGTGAGGTAAATCACACCTGCCAAATTCTCGGGGCACTTAAGCCAGTGAAGGATGCTATTGTTTAAAAAGAAATCCGTAGCAATTACAATTTTTTGAAAATTGTATTTTTGTTGAAATTCTCAACTTCTACATTTATTTGACATTGTACATAGCAAAAATTTTGATGAAGTAAACATATATGATGGGATATAACCCTAAGTAAGCTTTCAGGGTCCAGCAAAAGTAAAAATGTGAAAACTGCTATAAGTGCGTAACTTTTTTGCTCAATTTTGATAAAGATTAAATATTTTTATTTTTTAAATCCTGAAAGTTGGAGTACATCGGTCTCCTGTTGGCTGGTCGTTCATCCATACAACACATGAGTCGTGATGAAAGAGAAAGGAAATGGGTGTTTTATCAATACATTTGAACATGACAGCAAATAATTCCGATTATCATAAATTTCTGGGCGATTATCTTTGCTTTCATGGCATCTTTCGTAAAGACAGTTGATTAATATGATCATCAACAAGCATATATTTACCCTTTTCGCATCCTTTTTGTATCAAATAGTCAATTCGCGCGTTCGACTTGAGTTTGAACTGCTTGCATTTCAGGGACATCGGCAGCTGTTACAGACAAACGCGGTCAAGTTCCTAAACACGAACGAACCTGCACCTGTCCTATCGGCGTGGCCGCTTGTATGCTCTTAACTATGATTCATTGCGTACATAAAACACTGTATCTTTCAAAAGTATCAGATGATAGAATGTGCAAGGGATTAAATTTAACAATATCGAAGCTGTTACCAACTTACCTTGTCGAATACTGAATATTGCTGTAACTAGTTCACGCACGCGCACAGTATTGTGATGAAAATGTACAGTGGCCCGAATGTAAAGTACGCAAGGACTTAAGATGGTCCTAACGATCGCTTTTACACTTACTCATCTACACAGAAATCATGTCTGGTTTCAAAAAAACTGCAACAAAAAAATAATGCGAAATACTGCTTCCTGTCGTCGAGACTGAAGACAAAATTTCACGACTTCAATGATAGTCTGTGTGGAGGCAACAAAAGCTCTGGCTTTATGCAAACTCGCAAAGATTCGCACCACTCGTTTATCAGTCAGGCATTTCACTTGTGAAAATGGTCCAGTTTGTCAAATGAAAATTTTGTGAGCAAAAATGATCCAGTTCCACGAGTGGTTCCAATCGTTGAACACGAAGAATGAGAATCTTAGTTTGTTACACTAAAGCAGTCGTTTTAAACAAAGTTATTGCGGATGCGCAGTTATCGTTATTCCACGGTGCAGAACTGGGCTTCTTGGAAAATGTTTATAATAGCTGTTACACGTAACTTACCCGAATGTTAGACGTTTAATTTTTTATCCATCGGAGGCCATCGTCAAGCGTAAGGAAATTATCTATCATAAAAATTCCTGGTACAAAATATGAATACACGCTTTTGCTAGGCAAAAGGGTTGATTTGCTGGATTGGATTTTTAAGTGAAGAACAGCTAATAAAACAAGCGCAGATGAGATGTATCGTGCGACACCACAGTCGTAGGATACATATGCTATTGTACGACAAAAGCAGTGACAGCACTGTACTG
Source organism: Nanipora kamurai (assembly GCA_036872915.1). Lineage (NCBI taxonomy): Eukaryota > Metazoa > Cnidaria > Anthozoa > Scleralcyonacea > Helioporidae > Nanipora > Nanipora kamurai. Next base: position 57,274 of record JBAHVQ010000486.1, on the reverse strand, counting down.
AATAATTATCAATTACAGTTGGTTGCTGTGGGTCACGGTGCAAACCGACTAATTCGTTTGAGCTGAAACCTTTACTTTTCGCTACCTACCTACCTACCTATCTACCTACCTACCTACCTACCTACCTACCTACCTACCTGCCTACCTACCTACCTACCAATCTTCCTACAAATCGATCTACCTACCTACCTACCTACCTACCAATCTTCCTACAAATCGATCTACTTACCTACCTAACTACCTACCTACCAATCTTCCTACAAACCGATCTACCTACCTACCAATCTTCCAACAAACCGATCTACCTACCTACCGCCCAGCTACCTACCTGTCAACCTACCCACCTGCCTACCTTCCTCCCTACCTACCTGCCTACCTACCTGCCTACCTACCTGCCTACCTACCTACCTGCCTACCTACCTACCTGCCTACCTACCTACCTGCCTACCTACCGACCTACCTATCTACCTACCTACCAATCTTCCTACAAACCGATCTACCTACCGACCTACCTACCTACCTACCTACCTGTCTACCTACCTACCTACCTACCTACCTACCTACCTACCTGCCTGCCTACCTACCTGCCTACCTACCTACCTGTCTACCTACCTACCTACCTACCTACCTACCTACCTGCCTGCCTACCTACCTGCCTACCTACCTACCTACCTGCCTACCTACCTACCTATCTACCTACCTACCAATCTTCCTACAAACCGATCTACCTACCTACCTACCAAACTACCTACCTACCAAACTACCTATCTACCTACCTACCAATCTTCCTACAAACCGATCTACCTACCTACCCGACTGACTACTTACCGGTCTATCTGCCTACCTACCTATACCCTCCTATCTACCTAAATACCTCTCGAAATACTTCTACCTACGAAACCAATATAATCTACGGCTGCATTTGTCGGAGAGAATCTGCATGAGGGTTCGAATTCAAACCTTCAGCCCTACAATCTGCATGAAAGGAGGTCAATTTATTATTTATTTCGGAAAACACTATCTTTTAAACTCAAGACTGGTAAGAACTGAAAATATAGGGCTGATTAATGTCTGACCTGCCTGCGCACTCGTGCTCACAAAACAGCCTGATCAGACTCGCAGGCTAGCTCACATCAGGATGATAATCATGGGTTTCAATAGCAACTTGACGTTTCGATAACAAGGTAGCTCAGTCCGTTTTTTCGCTGGGGTTTTCAGCGTTAAGATTTCGGTAAACTCATCAGTTACCCATGCTCAATTTTTGTGATGTTTGCTCACATTTCTCTGTCAGATTTTAGAGAAAAATACGGTCTAGTATTATAGTTCAAAAGGGGAGTGGAGGCTAGACAGACACGAGACGCCCAAGATCGTTCGCTGATGTTCATGTGTATCGAAAGCCCAGTAATACGACATGTCTCGTCATGTCATCATTAAAGGAGCAAACGAAACTGTAACTCTTGACTTGGCTCTTGTTAAAGACTCACAGTTGCATGGTCCTTTGCGGTATCCGGTTAGGCAAATTTACGAGACGTGGTCAAGTTGTTTTTTTCACCTGTTCGTGGCCGTCACGGCCCTTAACTGCGAATCTCCCGTCCAAGTTTTCCCCGTCGGGCTTCGTTCCAAATTATATACCAGTGTGTTCCCTATGAAGGATTTTTCTTCCGTTCATTTTCGTATGCTATCATTGTCCTTTCAATTATTTTTTTAATAAAGACGTTTCCTTGATCAGTAAATGGTTGAAAATATCTTTCTGGAAAATGAAAGATCTCTTCGCATCTATTCAGAACTTGAAAACAACGAAAAGCTTCCTCGCCCTTTCAACTTTTTTGATTTTTAAAATACCTTTAAACCATTATGATTAAACGTGTTTCATTTGAATCGTGGACGGATCAATCGTAAATGTTTCATTGGACGTGGTGGTTGTTTACGCCTGGTTGTGATGGCTCAAATGTGGTGACAGCTGGGGATCACATGAAAACCAGATACTGCTTGCTCCATTCGACCCCATTCCGATCGCAATCGCTGCGATAGCAAATACTTTATCCTAATGGAGTTTTGGTAGTTGCATGTTCAGTTGATCAGAACAGTAAGGATTGCTGCGATGGAAATTACTTGATTTCAGCGGCCGCGATGATTTAATCGAATTACAAACACCTTACTCCTAGTGATCGCAGAGAAAGTGACTTGAGCAACCAAACTGGTGCACAGGTTAAATTTTATCCCCTAAGTGGAGAGTTATCCTGTGGATAAGAGGTTGTACAAACTTTGACGAACTGAGGCTGTCAGCGATACTAGCCGAGCTTCGGTTGCTGGATTAGAAACAAGTTCTAATATGAAAGACAAGTTCTAATCCGGCGATCATAGTTAAGTTGACGATTAAATGAACACGAGGCTTTAAATGGACGTTTGCACGGGTCGAATCTTTCGGTGATCTCGGTAATTAACATGTTTCTCCAGTTACGGTCAGAAGTGTTGGATTGCATTACTTTGCATTTCTATCACGAAAAACGATCGCTATTTTTTTTATTGTAATGTCCTAAAACTTATCAAACCAAGAAGTTTGAAGTACATTCAGTACCAGCAGCCGACTGTACCAAGATTATTCCTGAGCGATTTGCAGTGTTCGCTCATTTTACATTTCAGCAATTGCGGCAAGCGTTAACAGTTTCAGTTGTTCTCTGTGATGGCTGAGTTTATATTGTGCGCTTGTAACTGTCATCCAACGGAAATGGGAGCGAGAAAGCAATGTAACGAGTTTGTGAAACGCTTGTGACGTCAGGAAAGGCACATTCGAAGAAACCCTCGACCCCTTTTTGGCAAATTTAAAGTTATGTTAACGGCACTACACCAGTTCAAAAACTTCTTTGTTAAGGGACGAGGAAATAAAAGTTGTTAAGGGAACGTATGGTCGCGTGTACGGAGGCTGTAGTTAATGTATCATTTGAGTTTCCTTAGCAGCGAAGTTTGTTAGCCGGTTGGGTTGCCAGCCGTAGCCTTTGCAGCCAGCTGGTTTGAGCTCCATTTATACTCAACCTTGTAATAAATGTACTTTGATCCTGAAAGAAGTGGAAGATTCAATAAACGACTTGTGTTTTGCAGCAGTCTACTTTTTTATGCGTGTTCATGGCATTATTGGAATGGTTGGCTTTCGTATATTGCATTTTGATAGTTTCATTTCCGCCACAGGTCTTGTAACTATGATTGCACCAACTGAGTTCACAACCTCACGTCATGTCATAACGACTCATTAGAAAATAAGGAATCCTTATCCGTTTTGCCAAACACTACTTGTTAATTGACAGCCACACGAAGCGCAAAATCACAAATTACCAGAGTCCATACACTTGACTGCGGCTCGCTAACTCAAGTCACCTGCACGGCTATAGTACACGCTTCCACGTTCCTGTTGAGAGTTAGGTTTGTACCACTTACCGGCACATAGTATGATTCCGCCTTGGAGTTCATCTAGTAAAGTGCGTCAGCGGACGAGATTCCTGAGCTAACACGGCATGAATGCCGCAACGAAATTTCGTGACGATTAGGAGTCGCAATAATATGAACTCCTTTGGTACCGAAATCACAAAACTAGACTTGCTAGTAAAATCCCAGTTATTTATAAGCCAAATGATAATTCATCAATAGCAACGATCAAAACTTGTCAAAGAAACATATTTACCAAACGTGTCTGTCTGTATATGCATACAAATTAAATTTGTTTAACTTGGTAACTTGATTGTCAAAGAAAGTTTTGGTTGTAGGTAAGTGAGCATTTATTTAACCTTCTGATCCGTACATGCTTCACTGCTCTCTGTCTAAAAAGAAATTCTGACGGAAAGGTTTTGAAATTGCATTTCCCCTATACATTACATTTTTGGTTTACATCACGTTCCAATTATCAGCGTTTTCCTGAAATGATGACAATTCAAAATTGAAAAATTGAAGATCCTGTATTACTTGCTACGAAAACTATGATGCATGTTTTGCTTTTTGCGATAAATGGATATCTATTCATTTCTTCTATATATTGATATTGACTTTGTTGGATGTTTTGGGCCATCTGGACACCATGAGCAGTAAATACTTGATGCGAAAAGGCAAACAACTCCAATAGCCGAACATCTTCTCAGCCAAAGGCGAACGGCCTTGAGAATTTCCGTTACTGATAGCTGAACATGAGGTGACGTGTTTTCGAAGAACAAAGATTTTGGCGGCATTCTCTTTCGACCTGATGACTTATTATTCTCTATCAATTACAGATGTCACAAGATTGTAATTAATGTTCACAATATCATTAATGTCTATAGATACCAGCGAGCAGCAATATTTCATATCATCACACTTTGACCTTCAAAGAAAACCATTCGCTATCCCTCTTTGAGAAGTTCTACGGGGTCATTTTCCAAGCCTTGAAATTGAGTATTGGTACTCGCGAACCCTCTTCTGATGTACACGAGGTGAAACTCTACCGTTTCAAAACCCGCATTCAGTGCTACGCCATTCTCGATATCAATGCTAAAAATCTGAAACGAAACAGCGTATCTACAGCGGAATATTGATCTTTATTTATAACTGTTGATCACCGTTGACCAAACGCTACATCAGGAGAAGCCTCCTTGGCACTTAGATTTGTCTCAGATAAGTGTTCAGAGGATAATTTACATTGGACCTTGAGAAACCATTATTTGTGGTTGAAGAACGACTCTTTGTGTTTTGAAATCCCAGATGTATTCCTTCGACTAAAAGGCTAGTAATGTCACTTATCAGACGTGTGAGACTACGTTCTGAGTATATCCAAGGCGAATTTCTAGAGCAACTTCCGAAATCATTGTCAAAACATCCAGTTTTCGCCTGTGCCCTGTGGCTTCACCACTATTAATAATCTGTTGTTTTGGCTTGTGATGTATGATGGTCGTTTAATTATAAAACAATATACACACTCATCCGTTGTGTACTAGTTCTGCTATATTTCGAGCAAACGCAATTTATTCCGACCGTTTATGGATTTGGAACATACTGGGGCTTTAAGGCAATTTTATTGTTTGGCCGCGACTTGGCATCTTGGCTAGATCGCCGTTTTTGGTGCCTCACCCAGTGCTCTCTTGACGTCAATGGGTTAAATGAAACAATGAGATCTAAGGTGAGCGTTTCCTGTTGATGGTATAAAATGCCAGTGGTATCATGTTGAGCCGATGCCAACCGAGATACAAATCGATTTACTACGAGGCTTGCCAGTGAATTTGTTGGAGGGGTTGGCTAATGCTTTTGTCCGACACTGAAGCACGATATTTCGCACCCCAAGAAAATCTTGTTGTTTTCCTCTTGGTTCTTTGAAGCAATATCAAGGAAATTGAAAGTACAAAAGTGTTCTACTTCATCACTATCACTTGTTACGACTTGAATGACAATACAAAACAAAACCTCTTGTTTTGATTCTTTATCAGTCCAGTTTTTAACTCACATCTTCAGAAGAAGTATCTGAGTTCACTTACACGTTTCGTACATTACATGTCCTAAAGTCCAATTATTTCTGTCACACTTAAATCGATCCACTAAGACTGTTATGTTTTCCGTGGAGATAAACTTACGTATCTGTGTCGTTCTCTTAATCTAACATTTTCTTTTGGTTTGAGTTGCTTTACTATCAAACATAACTGGAACGATGTCATGATATTGCCAATTTGGTCTTCTCGCGTTGAAAGACTAGCGTCAGGTTTAACTTTAAATCGAAATTATTAATTAAGGGATGTAAAGAGAATATCTTGAGTTGCGGATTAACGAGCAAAAGCTGTGCAATTGTGAGAATACTCGCCGGAACGTCTTACATCTTGGAGAGGGCTAAAAATAAGCTTTGGTTTTTGTCAGCGTGTATTGAAAACTGTAGTTTTGTCAGTTTGTGATTAAATATTATGCTTTTGCAAAAAGTTTTATATCCTGATGACATCCGCATCAAGGTTATATAACGAGTTCTTTATTTGTAGAGCAAGAAGACTTCATACATTAAGGCAATGGAGCAGAAAAAGAATCATTTGACAGCCTGAAAATTAGTTGAGCTCACTTTATAGTTCGTTTCAAATTAAGTGTTTTTGACTTGAATAAAAACCATGTAATTGTTAAGATCACAGACTGTTTTTTGAATTTCTTTTCATTCAAAACAGTTTATGAAGGAATGGTGTTTGCAGTTTGGTTTTGTCTACTCCACCAAATTTGAGTTGTGAAAAAAATAAGATAGATATTAAAACAATATGAACGTGTAAAAAGCCACCTTGATAAACAAGCACATGGATAAAGCGTTTTAGGAAAACAAGTCAAGCCTTCCGTACAAACAGTAACTTTCCTTCCAATAATACCCACACTACAACCGTTTTTCAAAACTCATGAAAACATATCCGTCCTTTATCTTCAGACTGATACATCTGGGCCATTATGGATAGAAGTCTTATTTTTGAGTGTATTGTCTTACAAGTTTTTTAATTTGCAAACAGCGCTACGTTTACCCGTAGCCATGCTTTTTTCATCAGGGGGTCAATATAATTTCGACACTTCGAGGATTTGTTATGTCGTTTGCGCGCAATTCGATGTTGAAGCATTTCGAATTCAGTCAATAAATTTTCCTTTACAATCGGGTTTGAAAAAGCGAATTTCTGAGAAGCTATCACAAAAGAAAAAAGAAGGAGCAATAAACTGAGATGAGCAGATTTCATGAAGGGATCAACAGTAAAGCAAGATAACAATCTTTGCAAAAATAGCTGCGCCATCATTCATCACAATTGGATCAGCAATTCAACAGTCATCTCAGATTGCCGCAAGACATCCAGAGGCCTAGAGTAGAACACGATTAATTATCACGCGAATATTTCTCTCGCTATTTCACAAGCCTTCAGAGTCACCTTGAAACTATAAGTCATCTTAAAAGTATCAGTTCCGTATCGCCTTACAATCGTATTTTCGTTATACTAACGAAAACTTCATTCGTTTGCCCTTCTCCGAATCGTCTCGGTATCAGGACGAACACTTAGGGGTAGGCAGGAGAACATAATTTGTAGTCAGGCTGATGTCGAATTTTGTAAATTTCCGGCCACAAACTAAACTAAGGTAAACTTAAAATCTTACAAGCTGGAAAATTGTCTAAAATGATCGCTTGGTGGCTGAAATTTAGTCACCAGCCAACCTAGTTTGTTTGTGAAGAAAATCATTTCAAATTGTTAGCTTAGGAAAGTATCATCCATTTAATGGAGTCAAAAATCCAGCCGGAAAGCCCTCTCAAAATGAAATGACAGATTGATTTTGCTCATTCGAGATTTTTTTGCAGTGAAACTTGATAGTCCACTCTAGCTTTTGGCGCAAATTGTAAAATCACATTTGGGGCTGTTTTAAGTCATTGGAGTCTGGCTGATTATCTCACTCAATTATCAGCCGCATGCGGTAGAGAATGGTGGTACAAACTTCGATACAATTCGACTTTTTTGCCATCTCGTGCAAAGTTTCGATTGATTGTGAGACTGTTTAACCTGATCGTGCCTTAATGGTTAGCCATAATTCCGTGGGATCAATCACAATGCAGGGTGAATGGAAGTATTGTTGACATTGCTTGACGAAGTTTGACGATCGAATATCATGTTGATGAAATTCGAGAAAGTCTAGTCCTCTCGATGGTCCTCGTCTTGACGTTCGCTCTTAACTTTTTGCGTTTCACTAATCGATGTATTGTGTACGCCCAAACCAGTGACGAACGTTTCTTCCCTGTTTGCGCACAAAATAACACAGCTCGTTTTAATTGAAATTGGGATGAGTAGGTCTTTCAATTGTTCTGTTTTTCTTTGGTTTTCAATTAGATCTGATGAATCACAGCGGGCGACAAGTGATTGGTAGACTGTTAAGAAAATGACAGTTCGCTTGCCAGTCACTTGTCGCCTGCGTTATTGAGTGAAACAGAGTGACCAATCGCCGTCAAGGTTAAACATGAGTACGCAGTGACGTCATCGGGTGTGTCTGCGTGGGCGCGCAAAGATAGTCTGCAAGAAAAAAATGTGTAAAGTCTTTGTGATTGGCTAATGGCCACGAACTGACAATAGGCTGTCATGACTCTTAATGTATCTGTCAACATAATGACCCTCCTACTTCCGATCAGTAATTACCTGGCCGAGAAGAAGAACTATAAATTGTTACTCCTGTATGAATATGCGTTTAGTTATTACCGTTCAGGATCTCGAATCGAGGAAAGGATAGAAAATCACGGACAATCAAGTTCGGCGGAAGAAACCGTCAAAGTAATAAATCCCAAACGTTAGCATCACTGTCATTATATTGAGGACTGACTTCTTAGCAGATCTTCGACGTTGAATTAAACATTAGACTACCTATATTCAAAAATTCCATCACAGTTGTTGTGCTCAAAGGGAGCTTCAGTCGACTGTTCATTTCGTGATCGCAACCGAACCACCAAGTCCGTTGGGAACACCTACAAGTTCCGGCTGCTGTTAGAAACTATCACATTTACTTGGTAAGTCCGTTCACTTTCACTTCACTTCTTCAGTCTTCAGAGATGTTGATTTTGTGAATCGCGGGGGAAATTTCGCGCTTTCGTGCACCGAAGCATTTGGTTCGAGTTCACATCTAATAACTGACAATTTTTTCTTTGGCTGTAGTGTTACTGGTGAATTATGTATATGAACGAAGCGCAAAGTGTTCCAGTCGTCCCAGACGCGTCTCTTTACCCACATGTAAGTGTTCACTTCGTTTCTGACCTTACTTTAAGTGAGCGAAAATATGTCTTTCAGTCAGCGAACGCGGTAAATCACAAATTGTGACTTCACGATTGCATCGCGCCTTTGTGAAACATTTAAACTTCAAGGGTAAAGATAAAAAGCCGTCTTTCGCAATCCAACATTTACAGTGACATCCAAGTAAATCAAAAATTTGAACTGACTAGCATACTCTTAAAGAAGGCCACACCAGTTCGGTTTTCGGGTTATCTGAATAATAATAGAACTCTAGTACCCTATTTCAGTCGCAGACATTTGTCGAGAATACGAGAACAGTATTTTTAATTTTACTTGATGATCGGGCGACAGAAAGTCTGCTTGCTGTTGTTTTGATGAGGTTGAGTTGTTTATACACTGAAACGCATCATTTGAAATTTTAATAACATGAGCAGTTGTTTGGTTTGGCTTGACTGTTGACGCTGAATTAAGCACTAGCGTATTCCTAATAAGCTAAGGTTTACTTTGGGTCGCTGCCTCACGAAGCACAGCTTTTAATTTTAGCAACGCTTTCAGTAAAATATTACATCACAATCACTTTCGATGACGAAAATTCAGTTGAGAACGCAAAAGAAGACATCGATGTTTCGGGATGATACCCTTGTGTATTCAACTATGTTTGTTAAATTGTTTTCCTCACTGCTGCTATTTCGTTCATAGGAAGCCCTTATATCTGACGACCAGTCGTTATTCGACTCGAACTACGAGCCGTTCAAACCGACTAAACCACAAAAGGTAGATGGTAGCTCATGGGGAAGCAACAAGCGGTCATTGGACAGCACTGATCGTGATGCCCCAAGTCCAAAGAGAGCTTTCACGGCGCCGACGAACGAATTTATCGACCGAAGTTCTCCGGCGCCAGTCGTTCCTAGTGGTCAGGACTTTGATAAGCGCGTGATTGTTCCAGCAGGTATTTACTCTCCCCTCTATCATAGTTAAGTTCAACATTACTCATCTGTGGTTTACCTTGCGAAGCAGTTCTGTTGGTAAAATTCTATTGCGAGTCAATGATTCGTTGCGTTAGGAAACGAAGGGATTTTGTTCCTTACCGTTTCCATGTTATTTGGATCTCTCATGTCGTGCTGTTTTCATAAAATAACCCAGTGGGGTACTTAATTCTGTCCTGATTGACCTTCACGACGATCAACTTTCATCCCACCAAGATTCTGTTTCAGGCAACGATTTAATTATTTTGCCTTGCGAAAATATCATATCATGTAAACCACATATGGGACAAAAACTCCATGCCTCGAGAAATGTTACATGTCTACATTTCTTTTTTCGCACGAAAATTGAAGTTATGCACATTAATAAAAAAACCATTAACCATTTGTAGTTCTTTTAATGCTCTAAACTTATATCTGAATGAAAGATTTCTGAGAAGAACTACAACTCAAGTTTAATCTTAAATTAACTGCTCTTAGTATAACTTAGATTTATATTTTTCTTACTTTTTAACCTAGACCCAATGTGCTGGACTAAAGAACATGTCAAACAGTGGATTCAGTGGGCAATTAAAGAATTCAGCCTTCGCGATATCGATGTCGACTGCTTTGATATGACTGGCAAAGACCTTTGTAAACTGACACGGGAGGACTTTTTGAAACTAGCGCCTGCTTACAACGGAGATATCCTCATGGCTCATCTCTGTGTTTTAAGAAGAAGTAAGCTGAACAAAAATACCTTATTAAATCGTTCTTTCTATAAAATGTTTTAAATTTTCCGCACGGTTGAACACGTGCTCCGTAGATGACAGTGATTGGGAATATTTCACTCACAGTTTCTCGAAAAGATCAGGGCTTATACGAAGCTTTTGACAGCAAAGATTTTTTTGACATCTTTTCTAAAAATGTCGCTCGCTTTGGCGACAAAACCGGATAGTCTAAACTTACTTGGTGACGTGCTGTTGAAAGGCACCCGAAGGGAGCGGGCAAAGGTGCCAACAAAGGCATCAATAACACCTGGCAAATTCCTATTTTAAGACCTTAGAATTGAAATCGTCTGTTTTTGTACACGCGAGTCGACTTTCAAACGGGTGGTTTTCGTGGAAAGGCATGATCGCTTATTCAGGTTTTCACTGGTTCTTCGTCTTGATTTTAGCACCTTTGCCAAACCTCACGTCAGAAGATATTGATCGAGCTCTCGCACCTTCCGTGGCCACAAGTAGTTCTTATCCAGGTATGTAAATTTAATATCGCTTTACTTCATTTACGATCAAGCTTTTAAGCATCGGCGTTAACTTGAAGGTCTATTATGAAAAAAAAACCCATTTCTTGGCACCAGGTGGTGAAGTGGTCAAAATTAACCCAAGAACCAAACCAGCACGCCCCGTGTTAGTTCGTCTTCTCCTAGAGGTCAAGGGAGTCATTGGGTGTGTTCGTCTTTGCCAATGGGCTGCCAGCTTATTGTCAGGTTTGTTGAAGACCTGCTGAGCATCCACAAGAGCCTGTTATTGAACGTTGTGAACGGTTTTACCGCCTGTTGGTTGATTTGTTTGTCATCAACATTCCACTTCTTGAAACGAGTTTAACCATAACGAGAATTCCCGTCTATTCTAGCTGTATGAGGCGAAACCTAATGTTCACACCAATGAATTAATTACATTCATTTGGCATATTTCATTTGCCATAAAGTGGTTTATTTTACTTAGCAGTGAAACTTCCGTTTAACACAGCACGCGCGGGAACTTCTTTCTTGCGAAGTGACACATTTTTAATGAACTGTTTTTTTTTGTTTTCGTAGGATCTCACTATAACAACGCAACCCACTACGATTCCAGAACCTTCGTTCCATCAAGCGGTAAGTTTTCACATCTAATTTACTTCACCTGAGAATTGTCAAAAGTTTTCGTGTCCTTTTAGCAATACAGTCCTGTAACAACACGCTGATAATAGATTTTCTTCTTTGTGCTAGAATCGTCGACGTACGCAGACCGCAGTTCCACTTCATGGCCATCCAACAGCCAAAACGTAGAAAGGTCTGGCAGCACCTGGTCGTCCCCTAACCAAACTAACCGTAAGTATTAAGGACATGTTTCTGGAGTTGATCATAGAAAAAGGTCGGAAATTACCGAATGGAAATTATGTGTGTGTGTGTGTGTATTTGTCCTAACTTAAAGTCTTGCCGGTTATTACGGTGAATAGGATTTTGCTCTAAGGTGAACTAAAAGTCAATGTAATTTTTCATGTTGTTTTCAGGATTAACTCACATGAAAGACTCTATGGCCATCGTTCCTAGTAGAAGTATTAGCGACTCGCCACAATTACAAGGTTATTATTTAATGTACTGAGTGTGCACTAAAATGTAGCATGCTTTTTTAGTAGCTTTGTGCTTACTCTGTAGACCTTAATGTTGATGACCACTTACCACGCTTTTTTGAATTATTCAGGCTCGTATCCGGGGAACGCACTCGCCGCAAGGACCGACAACAACGCGGGCAGTGGCCAAATTCAATTGTGGCAGTTTCTGCTCGAGCTCCTCTCCGATCCGAAGAATTCTCACTTCATCGCATGGGAAGGAACCAATGGCGAATTCAAGTTGATCGATCCCGACGAGGTCGCCCGACGTTGGGGAGAGAGAAAGAACAAACCGAACATGAATTACGACAAACTTAGCAGGGCCCTTCGGTACTACTACGACAAAAACATTATGTCAAAAATTCATGGCAAACGGTACGCGTACAAATTTGACTTCCACGGACTTGCGCAACTTAACCAACCGATCACGTCCGATGCGCAGGCTCATGCCCAGGCCGTCTACAAGTTCCCTGGAGCAGACTTCTACCCTGGATTCGCTAGCACGTCGTTTTATCCCGGAGCAGCCAACCCGAGTCAGTACTGGTCTAGTCAATACTGGGCGAGAACGCCGGCTCCGCAATCGCATAACATGTATACTGGTCCGATCAGAGCACTACCTTACTACGCTTAAGGAGTACAGCTTCAATATGCATTCATCTGTCAGAAGAAAATATTGAACTTATCAACATCTTTAGGTAATTCCCATCAACATGGTCTATTTATGAACGCGTGAGCGTACAAATTGAACGTTATTTTGTATGGAGATCGTTATTTTTGTAAATACTTGACTAACTTCGTAAAAAAGATAACTATATGCATTCGTGAAGAATGCTGAAAAACTAGGCGGCGAAAACAAGGAGAGATGACCAGCCGCAAGTGTATGTCTGGGGGGAGGGCAGGTGTGAAAGAAGGGCACGAGCGCTTTGCAAACGAAAATTTTGTACATGGTTTGTATCCTGAAGTAAATTAGCAAGAATACTATTTATTTTATTAAATTGTATTAAAGATGAAAGAAAAAGCGTCTTTGCACATTTGATGTCGGATGTAAATAAAACAATTCGAGTTTTTCTGAACTGTTTTAGGGAGTATAGAACTTACCTTGTAACGCTTCCATTGAACGACAAAGATAGGTGTTTTCAATTTAACTCGAGTATTCTGCTCGCTTAGTTAACTACGTAATGTCCCTCAGGCGGTGACTCCAATCCCAAGGGATACGATTTGTGCGGTGGCAACAAGTTTCCTAACTATTTTTAGATCCTTTGTATTAGTCCATGTCGGATCACAATCGATACTTGATCATGTTACGTTATGTTGGCAGAAGTAAGATGTGGAAAGTAATGCCTAACATGGCGTTTGGTCTAAAGAACCCTTAGTTCAAACCTACCCCTTAATGTGTAAATATGTTTTTGACTTAACCTGTCTGGAATGTTGTATCTCAACTGTATTTTTTCATACATCGTTGATCCCACGCATCGGGTGTTCATTGTTGTGGAGGTTTCTTAATCCAATAAGGACGTTTCTGTGCAGACGGCTTATTTTTTAACAAATTAAATCTGCTGAAATCACGCGATATCTACCCTTACAACCAACTAGCCACCAACTCATAGCCTCAAAAAATGCCACAAATCCACGTAGGGCGATGAAATAGAAGGGAATGAATCAATTCCCAGTTGAAATCAATCGTGATCAAGCATGAACAAAACTTTCTCCAAATCCATCATGTGACGGATGTCGAAACCTGACCACTCTTTTAGCTACACTCTGCAATAGCGCGTCATGCGGGAACCCGATATCGTAAATGTGCAGTTTATTTCCTGGTGAACTCTTCCAAGATTGGCAATAGACCAGGAGGTTTGTGTTCCGTCATCCTTTATTACCTTTTTACAGAATGTCACCAACTCTTAACGATCTTAAAATACCAGATTTTGGAAAACAACGATCACTAATTCCAAAATATACGAATGCCAGCCATTACGCTGTCGAGCAACTACTGCTCGTCTTAACTTTCTATCCTGTTAGCGGTCTTCCAGAGACTGGCGAAGGGTACGCATTCTAAATGTAGAGAAAGTTTTTAATTCCTATATTTCTTTTTTCGGAGACCGCAGTTGTCGTTAAAGCAAACTTACTGAAGTCACAACAGGATGTCAGATTTAGATCATTTGTGAGTTAATTGAGCAACGAAATCGTTCGAGAAATTATCTGCACTGTTCTACCCATTCGTATTTTAAAATCAATTTGATAAAAAAGGAAAGTACGTTCTTTCAGGCTGTTAATATGTACACCTCCAGTCCCTTCATATGGCAGCAAAAGATAGTTTAACCTTGAGCTTTTCCTACAGCCAAACTAAACCAATTCTGCGCCGGAGATTTCTTTTAAGTGTGTTTTACAGCCCTGGTAAGTTCTGGAGCAATCACCTAAGCCCGGCTAGCATGACACGACCGGCTTAACAATGTTATAATTAATCAATACTCCAGTAAATATTACTTGAGATAAGAAAGGTGCGCCATGGAACACGCAACAAACCAATTGTTAATTGAGATCAGAAGATAGCGCCGTCATAGTATTGATTGAGTATTTTCCACTTTTTACGATTCGAATAATAAAAGCTGTTTTAGTTCTCAGCTATTAAATACCGTGCCCGAAGGCGTTGCTAAATGTTGCACAGGCGTATATTTTGTTGACGTTGCATTGACGTTGCCCTGACGTCAATGCAATCCGAGGTAGACACAGTATAACTGTCCATTTGCGTCAATGTCTTCCAATTTACATGTGGGAAGATAATTTTGTTGCACTATCATCGACCAACGTCTTGAAATCTTTTTGTCACAAAAAATTCTTTGGTTTGCTTTGTCTAACTTTGTCTCAGCACGTTCTATCTTTGATCTGATTTCAACCTACGCAGATTCGATCCAGCGGCAGAGCATGAGTGCAATATTAGTCAAGCGGCACACGGGATTGAGTGATACCTATATTCGCTTACACTTTTAATTTGAGTTAATTGACTATCGCAAACCACAGAGAGAACACAAAACGAAGGTTTACGACGACTAACGTTGATCGATAGAACAACAGTTTTCGGTCAAAAAACGTCGTTGTAGTGGAAAACGTAGACGTTACGCTGCTGCTACGATTCCCTGTTCATAAATTCCCTTCGTAGTATTCATAATAACTCAGAAGTTAATCGTGACTCGCAATGATAATTAAGACTCATTCGGTACCACACGTCAGACGGGACGCGTACCCACTCAGCCCATGGACACGAAGGTATTGATCCAAAATCAACGTTGTTTATGAGAGAAACATGTTTACTTTACCCTAATGTCTTGATGAAAAGAAAAAAAATCTGGTTAAGTATGTCAGCTGAACCCCAAAGACTGGCACTGAGTTGTGTTTTGGGTGAAAGTGGATTGGGGGAAACCTGGTATTTCAGTATTACATCTGAGCTGTTGATGTGCCGCAACGTGGCCATATGTACAATTTGGTAGGCAAACTAAACTCAAACCGTTTTTAATAGTAGAAGTTAAGTAGATGTACACGGGGAATATGCTTTGATATTTAACTCCTCTAAGTCTGCATGGTTCGAAAACGAACCGCAGGGAAGGCAAGGAGTTTTAAACCAATCCATTTTAAAAAGATGTCTAGGAAGTAAGGGCAACTTTACGTTCAAACAAATATTAACCCAAAGGTTTTGTTCTGCTTTACCTCCTCCATAAGTCCATGACAATTATTTATCTTCTCTTTGGAAATTTATGTGGTCAGTATAACTGTATATATGCTTTTCGAATCCGAACAGTGTTAGACTTTAAGACGTGATGGAAAAGCTGAGAGCTTGGTTTTCCTTCGCGTCCTGACAACCGCCCTCTGGTGATTGGAAGCGTAGACCAAATATGCAACTGGTGTGTTGTAGTATAAGAATAGGCCAGAGGTCAAGGATGTTTGCAAACGTTTTCTTGGTCTGAAAACAAATGTAAGTCAGGATTAACTTTACCAGACGTCTTGTTGTGATTAAGTCAAAAGGACCAGGAAACTGCCTAAATTTTTGAAACTGAAACTAACGTTTCACTTCGACGAAGGGCCTTCGCAACAAACGTCTCTTCAACACAGTCTACGCATTACTCTCGTTTGAAATCATTGCTGTGTTTAACCATTTTTACAGGTGTTCGCTCAAAAATGACACGCTTCTTTGGAGAGGGCAATCGAAATCCGGAGCATTTATCTTAGTGAGTAAGCCATAGTACTCATACTTTGGACCGGCAAACTCAATTTTTATGTGAATAGATTATCCGAAGAATTATTCGCTATTCGGCGGATAGAATTAAACCTCAGTTGTTCAAAGCATAGACCTCAAGGATAGATTTATCCTGGCTATGTAAAGGGCGCCCCAGTCTGTTATGCTTACGCACCGTCCACCACGTTTCAGGGGAAAAATTATGAAACTTCCACTTTAAAAGAAATAATACAAATTTCAGTGACAGCAAGATTAATGTTGGCGTGATCATAGAGGCGCACTTAAGATCTTCGTTAGAGAGTGCCTTGAATGCCTGTAAGTGAACCCTTTATTTTATTTTTACCGAAAATGGCTCATTTATCACCTATCTTCTCAAAACACTAACGGAGAGATGAATAACAATCACGTAGGACAAAAACAGAATTCAAAAAACAACTTAGAAACTGAACTAAATGTATCCACTGTGGATATCTTATTAAACTCGTTGTTTCCTCAGGTGTTTGGAAGGTGTTTCCCCTCTCTCTCCTTTTCTACTGTACCCCTAAAAATTCACGTGGAAATTTATTGTCCATGGAATACTTCACCCAATAAATTCAACTTCAACAAGTATCAGTTTTCATCCACATCTTTTTACATGCGCTATAGGGTTTGTCAAACTCAGAGTAACAGATGAGCAGGAAATTAGAACGTGTCACTATATTTGTTCTTCTTGTTTTGTTGGGGTAGTCGTACAAGTCATATCAGGAGTCAAGAAAGTTTTTAGAATTTCACCAAATATTTGGTTTTATTGTATGCTATCGAAACACCATAAATCTAAGTTTGCTTTTGAAAGAAAGTCCAGGAAAATACAACAAACCGTTATTCCTCTTACAAGAGCGAGAGAGATGAACAGCTTGATCGTTCTGTTTCAAAACCAATTGATATAATTCGTGTAGGAAGTATTCGCGGCAATGGAAACAGATGTAATATTCAACAAAAAGTCCGGTTTCTTTTTGCCTTCCGGGAACTCAGAACGTGACATCATCTGGTATTGTGAATGTAGGGCTTGGTTGGCCTCTCATCCGGTTCAAGAGTTTGCTTTATCCTTTATTTGGCACATTTGCAATTTCTCCAATTTACTTCTTTACCTTCACGATTTTACCCGTTAAGGACATGTGTTGCGAAGATGCCAAGTAAAAGGTCAACATTGTCAAACTAAGACAGAAAGTCGTAACTACTAATGTCCTTTAAGAAGGATCCAATCTTCCAAGAGGTGCTTACCTCTAGACCCTCATAGAGATGTTGTTACATAATCCTCTCCCATTTCCCCTAGCATAAAGGTAAGCAGGTAGCAAAACTCATTAACGACAACGAGAGACAATGCGAAAAGATCATAGCCACGCAAAAGTAACGTGCTAATTCTGAATTATACTCGCCCACCTACACTTTCTTGCCGGGCTGTAAGCTTAGAGGAAGTTCTTCGGTCACGTCGCCGTTTGAAATTCACATGGAGAGCCTCAATCCGCACTTGTGTTATTTGTATCCTTTTCTTAAACATCCTGTCATTCAAATGTCAAGTCTGCTTTCTACAGTCTCTTGCAATGGCACCATACAACTTACCTTAGTTACATATCACCATCCGTCAGTTCCTTTTCTTTACCAACCCGGCTAGCGCACGTATTCGTCTGTATGAACATTTTCTCTGATATCCCATGGTTATCGCAACTTCTTTCAAACTTATATCTTTCCACTTTATACATAAAGAATATAACTGTATTTTGTGATGAATGAATTAGCGGATAGACAATACATTAATCATACTTGGGCTGTAGCCAGTAACTTGGACCAAACCCGAATTTTCGGTGCCTACAAACTAGGCAAGCACGACTATGTACTCTCTGAATTCTAAAGCTTGAAAGTTTCAGTCCATGAAGTTATTCACCTTTTTTTCAATCTAACTTATTCATTTTCTGGTGGGAAAGACAGCTTTCATTTTAAATTCGATTTAAACTTAAAGTTTTCATGGATCGATCTTTGGTCATTACCACCAAACCAAGAAATCCTGGAATTAAAGACAAATAGATTGAAATTTTAAACATCAGAACTAAGTGTAACTCTGGACCGGCCTGCAAGAAAATTTTGGCACTTTCGCCCCTCAGACATATTCTGGACGTTTAAAATGTTTTGTGGAATAGCATGTAGGTACATTATCGGAGTAAACAAGTAAGTTATCTTAGTGACCAACAAGTGAAAGGTCGATTAACCGGAAGAAAAGTCCTTTGCGATGGACGAGCAAGATACACGCATACTTCAAACGACTGAACTTAAGGTGGCTCCCTACAATTTCTATTTTTTCACGGATACACTGTTTCGTACAGTTTCCATTTCTAGGCATTTCTATCTTTAGAATAGTTGCAAATTTGGTAAAAAGTGTGTCTAACTGTAAGAGAAGCTTGATAAACATGAGATATTTGTCAGATTGTGTAATTTTCGATTTTTAAGGTGGTAAAAAGTGTTCGAACATCAGCGTACTTTCACGATTGTTACATTTAAGGCCCATTATCTTCGGATTTCGGGGGTGAATCTTTCTGAAAATTGGTATGAGGTTAAATGATGCATTAAAGAATAAAATACAAAAATATCAAGGTAGATTGTCGTGGTAGATTTTTGCAATAGACTTAGTGGATTTCAAAAAATTCTGTCTAATGAAAACTTGTGAAAATTAGACATGTTGTTGAGCTTACTCGGTTTGCTTTAACTGCCAGGTTTAAAAGAAATTCACCGAAACAAACAACCAAATAATTCACGTTCGTAGTGACGCAGACGGTGCTTACGTGATAGAATAACGATTCGACAAGATCATAATCTACGCATGCGTGTCAAGCCATACCTACCAATCTCCTGTTGAAAATTACCCTCCTTAAGTGTCACCGTCGAAAACGCGAGTTATCCACCGGATAGGGCTTCTTGGAGGATTGAATTTTAGTTTGGTTGTCCAAAACATGGATAGTTTCCTTTACACAATGGTTCATGTCCCCTGCGGAAGCTATCTGACTATAACCGCATTCTTACGGTTGAGTAATAGATGTATTATGAGCGACGGAGCTATATTCTTATGCATCATATGATCATGTTTACCAGCTGTTTTGGTGACATTGGACATTTAAACTGAGAAATTCGAAAACAACATTTATGTAAATAAGGACAATATTGAATCATTGCGGCTATTTCTGTTCTGTCTTCCTTTTGAATGATTTCAGTCTCTCACTGGCAGATTAGGGTCGACCCGTTAGGGAAAAATGCACATTCACAAACTGCTGTGCTACAATTGGTTGAGTAAGCTAAGAAGTGATTTCTCTCCCACTCGTCAGTCTATTCATATAAGGTTTACTCGTCGATCCATTGTCTTTAATTCTAGAGATCTTATCAAAGATCTGCTGGGAACCCATCCAAGTCATGCTCGCATTTGGTCTGCGATAGTTACCATGGCAGAACTTCTCTCACTAGAGATGTACTGGACTGAAAACGCTAGCTTACCATATACAGAACTGTTCGCAATGGTACATCCGATTTTTTAGAGAATTTTTGCTATTTGACTTCGACTAGTGGGGTAAGAAGATTACGTTACATTCAGAAACATTCTGATATTTTATGATACATCTGCTAAGTAGAGCGGTCAACTGAGCTGATTTGGTTCTTTCTATATACATGTGGGATAATATCTATATTCTTAAAAAATCCTGCTGATCAAACTGTGGAACACCATGGACCCAAAAAACTCTGAGCTCCAGGCGGAACTCGAACCCTCAACTTTCTGAATGCTACTATGCTAGCCAGACGTTCAAATAACTGAGCCGCTAGAACTCTGATGGCATAGCAAGGTTACTTACAGTATTTAAACCTGGAACGAGCCAGTCGGCGTACCTGTAGATCCGTCGGGGTCGAGCTTAGAGCTTAGGTCGAGTATTCAGAAGGTTGCAGATTCTAATCCCGGCTGGATCTCAGAGTTCTTTTGAGTCCTTGGCATTCACTAATCTGATCAGCAAGATTTTGTAAGACTTTCACAGTATCATATTGCAATTTACAGATATAAAATCAAATATTAATATCGGTATTGATATAAGATTAGTTCTTTTGGTATGCCATTCCATTAGCTCGCAATTAATAGAACCGGAATGCGACTAGCTTCAATTCAACGCACTTGCTGAGCTTATTTTTTAGTTTGGAAAGTTACGACATTACATTTTGAAGATATTCCTTGAGATATTTTCTGACCCCAGAAAATTCTGGCTCCTAGATGAGAATCGAACCCATAACCTTCTGTTAGCTGGAGAGGTACTCTAGCCATTGGGCAACTGGGACTGAGATGTTAGACCGTAAGTCAGCCTGAAGGTTACACGTTCGATTCCCATCGAAGGTTCTGAAAATTTTCTGAGTGAGTAGATTAAAGAACATGTTTCTCAAACACTTCAAACATTACCACCTTTGCATTATCATTTTGTAATTTTTATAATCCACCAAATTTTCGTTATGATTATTATTATTAATATTATTATATTATTATTATTATTATTATTATTATTATTATCATTATTATTTACAAGTACAGTAATCCTTCAGGCTAAATAAAGTCTGATTTCTAACGAGCCGTATGTAAAAAAAATGTATACGTAAATAGAAATATAGTAAAATTAAACTTTCAAATAAAGATGATTATGTTGACAATGTTTGACATTATTAGTTTTTATTATTGTAATGACACCACTATATTGTGTGTTAGATGACGTGTTATGATATATGTCATGTGACTATGTCATGTGTCTAGTTCTAAAATTTCTATATATTTTTCTTCTTCCTCGTGGTCGAGACTCTAGTGACTTTGTGATATTGTGTATTCTTTCAACATGTAAATTACCAGTAAAACAACATTAAATAACAGATTATTATCTTCATACACATAAATGTATAGAACGATAAATAATATTGTATATATTTGTCTCTGAGTAGAGTCCTAAACTGCGCTAGGGAAATGTCGTCACCTTTAAAAGGTTCTTGGTAAATCATTCCACGTTTTATCACACAAATAACTAGTTGATACTTTTTTTAAGAAAATTTGTTTCTGGTTTATCTAAAATATACTCGAAATTATTACTACGCAAACTATATGCTTGGTAATTTGCGCCTTTGAAATAGAGCGCCTTAGAGATACTTTCTACGTAATCCCCATTTCTTACCTTATACATAAATACGCAATTGTCATCATTTAACGGCTGCCACCTCAATTCCCTCAGTGTATCAATAGATCCAACTTCGTATGATTTGCCAGTAGCGACTCTTGCCGCCCCGTTTTGCATTTTTTTTAGGTTTACCAGTAAATATATAGTTATTGCAAGTATCCCATTACAAACTGAAATCATGGTTGTTTAAGGTACAAAAGCCTTCATAGGCCTATTCATTCATATACTCTTACATGCTTTAGTGGCAATATTGTCTAAATGGCTTTTCCAGTTAAGCTGGTCATCGACAATAACTCCAAGTGTTTTGGTTTCATTTACTTCCTCCTAAATTTTTTTCAGGATCATTGTTAACGTTATTTAATCTCTGCCTTTATCCAACAATCATGTATTCAGTTTTTTCCTTATTCAATGTCAGCTTATTAACCAGCAACCATTGGTGTGTATGTTCCGAATCTTTACTGTTTAAATTAGATTGCAGGTCAGCAATGATGTACCATTATAATAGACACCATTAGTCGTTATTTGTATCATCAGCAAACATACTAGCTGTGGACCTACTTAAGCAGTTAGGTAGATCATTTACATACATAAGAAATAACAATGTTCCCAAATTTGAACCCTGTGCATATTACAGCGAATGATTTTTGGTTTAGAAATGACCTGGTCAACCTTGTACATTTGAATTCGTTCTGTCAAATACGATTGAAACAAATTTAACGTGATTCCTCCAATGCCAAAATATGCTAATTTTTTAAGCAATTGTGTGGTCCACGCAGTCAAAAGCTTTCTTCAGATCTAGGAAAATAATTCAATTCAGACGCCTTTTATCCATACTAATATACCACTTATTAATAATATTTAATAATAATGTCTAAATAGAACTCTTTTTCCTGAACCCCGATTGGTATTTGGATAGGGGTCCGAGATTAGTTCCTCAAAAGCCTTCGATATTACGTAAAGAACTGCGCTGCAAAAACTGTTTTCTTATTTTAAGAAAAAAAAACTTAATTTGAGAATTTTTTCTTGAAATAAGGTATTTTTTCGTGGGAGAATATGCCAGGTATTGATAAACAAAAGGACTTGGCTCGAGGCTTAAGAACATTAACTACAATTATCCCCCGGTTTGTTGGCATCGGATCTAGCCTAACTTTGTAATTTAGCGAGTTTCAAAAAAACATGGCGACTCCACTCCAATTTCGATTTCTGTCTTTACGTATTATTTCAAGGTCATCTATATCCACTTCATGATTAGTTACGGGATTGTTCAACCATGATTCATTAATGCTAATGATGTCGAATTGCTGCGTATGAATTTATACCCTAAATTGGTCTATGTTTTTTAATGAAGTTCTTCTGATGTTGCGATCGGATGTATTATTTTAAATCCCTTCAATTCATTATTTTTACAGCTTTTGTTGCTGCTGTGTTAAATACTTTTAGGTAATGCTTCGCTTTCACTAGTTTTCGCAGGAGGTGAATAAGAGAATAGGTTATACTCAGCGACTCAGGGATAGATGTATAATTGCTTCAGTGACTGTGCTGCAAGTTAATATAATCCTTCAAGTTCTTCGCCGAAACAGAAGTACCAGATTTATTTGAATGAACACGATAAGCATTTAAATGTTTGGTCGTGTATATTATCATGTTTTATATGGTCCAGCCTATGCTGTTTGCAGAATTTAGAAATTTGTTTGTTTGCCTTCTTAACT
>JBAHVQ010000486.1:14131-33966 GCA_036872915.1 Nanipora kamurai | reverse complement strand
TATTTTTCCTTCAATAACTCATGTCTCAATTATTATGGGCTTCTTCAAAATCATATGCTGGGCTGTGATATTCCTAATAAGAATGATTAAACTGACGTTTCGAGCGAAGGCCCTTCGTTGGAGTGAAACGTGAAATGGAAAAAAATAAGTGGTGTTTTTGTATTGAGAAGAAATCAAGTGACGAAAAGATGACCAATAGGATTTAAAAATTGATAACAAACTAGCTAATGAGATATAATTGATGGGTAGTCATTTGCTATTTTAAAACGTCGATCAGTTAACCGAAAAGGGGGAGGACCCGGCAGAGGCCCCAAGGGAATGGTAACACGCAGACGGGTAATAAGCAGGAGGTTAAAGGAAAACCCAAGGGAATACAAGATGGTTAAAGCTATGTTTAATTCCAAAAATATAAAACAAAGTTGTAAAACAATGATGATAAAGTTGTAAAACATTACATTTATGAAAAGATAGCAGTAATCATGCAGCAAACTTATAACCTAACGCTGCGTCTGCGTCCGGAACGCTTCCGGAACGCGGGCGGAACGCGGGCGAAACGCTTCCAGCACGCTGGCAGAACGCGTTCCAGACCCGTGGGTGCGTCCACAGTTGTTAGTACGTACGTTGGGTTCCGAATTAGTCCGATTCGAAAAATCGCCTGACGCACAAAATGGATTCTTATTAGGCTTCTACAAAGGAAACTAAACCAAATGGTCTGGGAGCTTTCAGAATGCTATATCTCTTCTCATTTTAAGGAAATATGCGAGATATTTACTGTTCTTACAGTAATTATAAATACGGCTTTCTTCATTTATTTTTTGTAATGATGGCTACCGGTTTATATTTCGTCATATATGCCAAGGTTACTTTGAATGACCTGTCTCTAAATCACTTACACTGAACATGTACTTTGTCAACAAATCCCATCCATAAATTAAGATTCGTTTGATTGACAAAGTATTCAGTCCTCGCGGGAGGATTGTAAATAGAAATCGATCCAAGACTTGCCCGATGCACTAATTCACATAGCTGACATTGCACTGGAGTATTCTAAAAGTTTGACTTGTAGTTTTAGAAATTTTGGCTCTGGTCGTTCCAAATTGGGCTACTCATTGAGCCTACAGTTTTCTATTTGGAAAAAAAAGCAAAGTTATGACAAACGAATTCACTTGAACAAACTCGGCTCGAACTCCGTTGTTTAGCAACCCTTTTGGTTATCTACAAGCCGTTCAATATTGCCGACGCAGCACTCTACTTTTATTCATTTATCACTACGCTTTCACGTTGAGGAATAACTTCAGTTCTGTTTGCTAACGTTTGAATTCAATAATATACAGTGCACTGAACCTTTTCTTACTCGTTGAGGTGGTCGGGTGGTCGCTCGATCAGGATCGATTTGAGTTTGGCGTCACTCGGGATGGCATTTCGTCCATGCTAAAATAAATCAAAGCTTACTCAATATCTTTGTTGTCTTGATTAGTTTTAAAAATATTCCGATTTTCTTTTAATATGAAATTCACCGGACGTCGTCTGAATTAGTCTATTTCTTTTGTGTGAAGAAAGCTTTCTCACGCAGCACGTGTTGTTTACTTCACCGGAATGACGCTGATTGTGGAGTTTAGCGTTGCTCCTCGACGTGACCCGAATTAGATCGTGGCTGCGGTTATTGTAGACACGGTTGCGTTCCAACCGCGTGTAGAACACGTTCCCACCGCATCCGGAACGCGTTCCCACCGCATCCGGAACGCGTTGTTACGGCATCCGGGACGCCTCCCGACCACGTCTTGATCGCGTTTTTGTTTGGTTATTTCTGAACGGTGCTGTTGTAGCGCATCAAATTTTGCTTAGTGGTTGTGACTCCAGCAAATTACAAAGTACATGTAACAGTACACTGTGGCATGTTTGATTACGTGAAATGGAAAATACGTGGATTGCTGGTGGCTTAGTGGTAGTACATGTATCTGTCACCGCTGTGACTAGTAGTCAATTCCTGGCTTCATGCAGTTTTGTGGTTAAAGTTACCTTCAATTGGTCAAATGTGAGAAGAGTGTTGTTCAGTTTTAATCTACCATGCATCGCAGGTTTCCTCCTTCAGTAATACTGGCCCTCACTAGACCTCTAGGAGGAACACCTTGGGTACCGCAGTTGATAGGGTTGTCCAGTGAAAATAAAAATAAACAGCTGGCTGGTATAGAGACTGATTGCATTAGAGGGTATCTCATAACTACCTTCTAATAAGCCAATTACATGTAGAATTCCAGTTACCGGGTTCATGTGAATCCAGCGAGCTTTTTTTTAATTACTTACTGTATCTTAAGGATATCACTCATGTCCAAAAGCAAATCCAGCTGGTTCATCTTCCATTATTAATCTATATGTATGTTTAACTTTCAGGTTTTTTCTAACAAAGATATTTTTCACCTTCTTCACATAAGTCCTGAGTCAAAGCTGCATAAAAATTTGGTAAGTTTCTCCTTCCTTGACTTAACCTAGAAGGTGCCATTTCTTAAATTGTCGAAAGTTTGCATTTCGTTTCTATGACAGTACGGTAAAGTACAACAGTAGAGATGAGATCACAACAGACCGCAGAATAACAAACTCCAATGGTCAGCAGCTGATCATTACACATACGGTAAATGTACAATAATTCAGCAAATGATGGAGCAAAAGATTGTTAATCCTGCATCAAAGTTGACTCTTCTTTTCTCACGTTGTACATGTAATTTGTGAATACGTCACTTGTGACTCCTCTGACACTCATATCACTTTTAAGTTATATGAATCAGTGATTTGCTCATTTACTGGTTGATAGATTCCTTAATCTACTCTTCAGGGCTATTCAAATTTTGTTGCATTGAGTCACTTCTGATTAAAGGCTATAGCGCTTGCTTCTTTGCTTTTGACTGTGATTCCTACTTACTGTTGCTTACTTATTCCTACGAGACGGGAAATTATCGTTTTCAACCTGATTATTATACACAACATGTTATCTACAAACAACTGCCTGTTAGTGTTCTCCCTATCCAAATTGGGGGTTTGATGCTTTCAGCTTCTCCAGCGTTCTCTATCGTCTGCGTGTCTCTTCAGAGTGTTGTAGTCATTGCCCCCTGTTAGCCGGTTAAGCAACGCGTATCTCTTTCTTCCTAATTTTTTTTTCGGAGAATTTAAGCTGCGCAAATATGATTTCAAGGTAGTTGCCGATCGTTCTCCTGACGTCATTAGGGAGTTTCTAGATTTGAGTACCACTACGAGAATTGCATGGTTAGGCCATCTCGTACTGACTTGATAAACTCGTAGTCGCCTTCCATTTGAGTACGAGTTTTAGGAAAATTTCGTTGCTTAAAATGGTGCGACTACGAGTTTATCACGTCAGTACAAGATGGCGTAACTGTACAATATCGAATCTCTTACTCGCACTTGTAGTCAAATCTAAAACTCCCGAATTATGTTAGCGATCGGGACGAATGACCTAGCCCAAGAAAAACCCGAAATAATCAGTTTTGAGATCGAGGAACTGAAAAATTTTACTAAAAATGCACTCACTTCTGTTCATAGGAGTCTGTTATGTCATTCTGCGCGGGAATACGCCAAATGTTCATACTAACGTAGAAATTCTTTAGCGGTACCTGAGTGTTGTTTTGAACCGCTCTCGTATTGCTTTTTTACTGTTCGTAGAGGGGTTTTTCGAACTCTGCTGGTACACTGTTCTTGCCGATGGCGTACATTTTAACCGATACGGAAAATATCAATTGAGCTAACTGATACTGGGGTAGAGAATGATTGACATGTATCTAATATCATTCTCTACCCGAGTTCTTTCCCCTACATCAGTTATTTCGAAATCTAGATAAGACTTGAAAAATGTCCCGATACTGAAGAAACTAGTTAGTTTCGAAATATCAAAGACCAAAGTAACATCATTTCATTAGCTCTCAACTTGACCTGTAGCTCAGCTGGTAGAGCGTCGGACTAGTAAACCGAAGGTCGCAGTTTCGAACCCCAGCCGGGCCAAGTAGAGTTTTCTCTGCTTGCCCGGTATGATTCGTCACTTGGAGTGACATGTATCTACTATCATCCATTGAGCCTTATGTATCGAGGGGCCATATAACAGGCCTTAAATATAGTCTGATTTTCATGTCTATCTTAATGAGTATCTGTGTACTCGCTGTCCTTGCTGCATGATATTTGATGTAACTACTTATTCTAACAATCCCTTTTTCCAAATATTTTGTTCTTTTATTGTGGTAGGATTTATCCTTGCGTATTTTTGTGATGACTTTGTTCTCCCAATCTTATGGAGTTATGTACTCACATTATTATTGAGGCTTTGTTCCCCCGTATTTCATTGAAGGCTTCGTCCTCCCGTACTTCATTGAAGGCTTCGTCCTCACAGCATCGTGGAACTATCTGCTCTTATTTTTGAGGTTTAGTTCTGGCATGTGGTTCTGTGATGATTTCGTGCTCACAGAGTTACAGAGCTATTTGCTCACTTATATAATCAACGTTTAGTCCGCGATTTATTTTGTGGCAAATAGGGACTGGAGTTTCAGCGACAGTAATATCAGCTATGCTGGACCCTGTCCCAACGTCCTCGGCAATCCTAACCTTTCATAATTTATTCAATTACTTGTTCACAGCTGGTCCATCTTTCTTTTTTTCACAAGTTTCTCGTTGTAGCATACTACCATCGTTCTCATGCCCGGAAACGTGCTTCTCCCACGTCATTCGATCCACAGCAGCCAAAGCATTTTCATCGTTTTGTATCTCCCAATACCTGAATTGTCCTCTGCAAACGCAACTTCTGCCTCCACAGTCCCTGAAACATTTTTGTCTATCTCGGCTCCTTGCGCCTCCATCGCAGGGTCGGTTTAGCGACTAAAACCTTCGTTGAGCAGCTCGGTTTAGTGGGAACAGCCGAAGTTACGAAAAGGCTTTCAATTCGATAACTTGTAGTACTTTGGCAACGCCAAGCTGCTGCGTCTTTCCATAGAGTAATCTAGCTAATCATTACTACTTCATAGTTCATTTTTGAAGAATAACGTCCCGTACTCCTGAAGGTATTGGAGGAGTACTCGTTAAGTAAATGAAGCAAATGTTCGAGTGCTTAAATCTGTTTTCAGCCAACTTATTTGCGTTGACGATTGCACTGTTTTGTTTATTACTTATCTCATCGGGCATGTAATCTAATGTTTTTCAAACGATATTTTTGGAACACAATTCCGATTATGTAATCTTAATTTTCGTTTCAGTGGAGCTCACTAAGTTCAGCAAGAGATTCCAAAGGTAATAGTGGTATAAAACGACGATATGAAAATTAATGATGTAATCCTTGACTCAGACCTTTTCGAATCTGTTTTATGGCAGTCAAGAGAGTTGGGTACCGTAGTCAGCTGCTGATGTAGCATTGTGGTTCTGTAGATAATAGATAGATAACTTTATTTAAGTACGGCGGCCTATTCAGTAGCAAAGTTTGTATCCAGAGGGGCTCTAATTACATAAATACAATATATAATCTTACATATAATATGACAATAGATTTAAATGTTTTTCATACAAAAGTGTGTATTAAAAGAATTTTATTTATAACAAACAATATTAAAAATTCTGATTATAATTAAATTACTTAGACATAAAATTACATAAAGTAAAATTGACTGTTTTAATATAGTATTTTATCCTATTACTGAAGCTGGCAAGCGATGTTGCAGTCTTAATATCTGCTGGAAGGTCATTATATTCCTTTGCTCCTGCAAATCTAAAAGTGCTAAAAATTTTAAGGATGAACTTAGAATAAAATGAAATATTTTCTTGTTATTCATCGGGGAATTGTTGTATTAAAGTCTAGGGAAAAAAGAGTATTATCTCAGCGCGTTGTTCTGGAAGAAAATACAACAGATAAGATGTTATGAAGTGGAGAGAGCATCGTGGGAAACATTCATAACATAATTAAAATTACCCTGATTTATTGAAAACACATGCGACTGAATATTTACAAAATTAATACGTTAAATTGGCTTCCTGCATGCTGGACAAGTTTCTCCTCATATACCCGTCACACGGTAAGGTTTACTCACTGTAGAGGCAAATTTAAGTATAGCGTTTTAGGGGAATTCTTGATGGCGAAAACCCTCAAAAGTAGGTGGTTAGTGTAGGGAATAGTATGGTTTTGAGTACAATTTGGAAAAAAACGTGCACCAATGAGTTTTTCAAAAATGACTGCCAATTGACTGTTTTCCAAATTACACGAGAAACCATACTATTACCAATTAATAATATGCATGAAAAAACTAAGCAATAAGTGACGCGAGTAACGAAAACCGCTTGCCAAAGCTACTGAAATCTCAGAAATTTTTTTCCAACGCAATTTTACTTAAAACGCAGGCCATTTTTGCCGTAGTTTTATTTAATTTTTCCTCAGAAGTATACTTTGATAGGCTTTTTTTAATTTTTATGGTTTTTGATTGTGTTATTGGCTGAAGAAATGTGCACTGTATTCCCTTTTTCCTGCAATGTATTTCCTTAAAACTGCACTGCTCTTAGCCAATCGGAATCAAGATTTTTTTCATGTATATTGTCATGGAAGTTATGGTAACATTATACTAACATACGCTATGAACACAAGGTAAATTCGTGACAGCGTGATATATTTGAGAAGTATAATTATAGGTGGCAAATTTGTGAGAACGCCAAAAAGATTCAAGTTTAGTAAAGCCTTATCGAAAACGTATCTAATCCATCTGGACCCGATAGCTCAAAAGGTAGAGCGGCGGACGGGTATCCCGAAGGTGCGATTTCAAATTCCGCTCGAGTCAATTTTGTTGTTGACATTAGTGGTGTTGGATAGTTGTGAAATTATTGTTACTAGAAACTTAATGACCGAGCGAGAGGTCCTTACTAGAAAATTATACTGCCCTTGGTCTTTCGCACAGACCTCCATGCTTCGCATCTCGGAGCAAGCCATATAACAAAAACCTTAAAAGGTTTTTGTTATATCGCTTGCTTCGCGAGCGGTCTTTTTCGGAAACATGTCAAAAGGTTGTATGTTTAAGAATTCAAGCCGGCAATCGTTGTCTAAAGAGTCAGTATTGCCGAGGTTTTATCTTAAATCGTCTCCGTAATTTATTTTAGCTTAAAAAAGTATCTTTTTGCTTACAGTTCCTTTATTTTTAAAGCTTTTTTGTTTTAGATAACATTTGTCTATTCCCGATAAAGACCGGTCTTAACGGGTATGTTAAGACCGCTCAGGAGCCAATCAAATTGCAGAAAAAAACGTAACAACAGACCGCTCGCGAAGCAAGCCATATATATATATATATATATAATAACCATCTTCAATTCATTCAATTATCTGCTTTGCCTTTTCTATTTTCTGTCCATCTTCCCATCTTTAATTTCACATGGTATATTTTCCTCAAGGATTTCTGTGGCAGTTCCTTGTCGAAATCGCAGCCCTTCATAATTATAACAAATCTGATGCTGAAAATCAAACTGAGCAGACTTGGATAACGAGGAATGGATCTTTAGGTTCGTGACGTATTGTGTGTAGCAAGTGTCATAGGCTGAAGCTCGTAACGTCATAAAAACGATTTCTGAGCGCTGGACAGGAACCAAACTCGCAACCTTCTGACTCAGGTATCGTTCTTCTGAGGTTAGGACCTTGACGAACGTTGGTTGTATGATATATACGAAGCTGCTAGATGAACCAAATTTGAGTTCAGCATTTAGTATTTCGATCATTATTATCATATCGTGACTTCCGCTTAGGCAGCACATATGACGAACCTGCACCTTAGCTCACCATCTTATTCTTGGTAGCTCAATAGTTGGAGCGTCTCACCGGTTATCAGAAGGTTGCGTGTTCGATTCCCGTCTAGGGCTCAGAAATCACTTTACTCAGGTAACGAGCTTGACGAGTGTTCGTTGGTCTGATATGTATCAAGCTCGCTCATGAACCAGATTAGTGTTCAGCATTTAGTATCGCCGGCTTATAGTAAATTGGAGTTTTATTTTCACACATGATTTAAATTATAATTCGAAGAAATTGCAAACATAATACAAAGCACGGTTCACGTGCAATGCCAGCTGTAAGGACATTAAAAACAATGTTGACTTTTTTCAGAGGAGAAGTTGTCAATTGTGGAAAAAGAGTTCTCTGAAAAGTTGAGGTTGTTTCAACTGGACAAAAACCAAGGGATGGAAGAAAAATTGCTTGCCGTTCAAAAAAATTATGAGATGGAAAAGCGAAAGGAGTTACAAGAAGAGGTATGCAATTGTAACTCTGTAAAAATTTTGAAACGACAGCTATACATATACCAACAACACAGCATGGATATTATTGATATGGTGATGGTTATAGTATATTTACACATTCAATAGCAAAATGTGCTAAATTCTGATGTGCTCACATGCATCCCACGATATTCTATGAGGACCTTCAAAATTTTGATTGTATTAAATACAGTTCAAGGTTATTAAAGTTTAAAATCTATGTCTGCATGGGTATGTGATAAATGGCAATAAACTCATCCAAACTACTGATATATTTACATAAAGACTCACAGTTTCTCTGCTGTAGTTTCTCTGAAAAAAGGCAATGGGGTATCATCCATTAATTTTGGTGTGTCTTCCGATGAATCATCGCTGTCACATTTGTTCTGGTTTCGCGACGTCAACAAAGGAAGTAGATTTATTTCAACGATAAACGCGACCGAAACAAGGTTTACCTCCCTAGGGAAATTGCTTCATTGATTTACACATAATATCATGGTTCTTCATGGAACGTAGTCATTTGTGATCTAGCTATACAACTCTGTACATATTTGTTAACTGGGCTACATCTTTGTTAAACGTCTTAAAATAAGGGGACAGTTTCCCTAGTATTAAAGAAGGGCGAACTTCCTGAAGGGGAGCTGAATTCTCAGGGATATCGTCCACGGAATGCGAGATCGCTGTGACACCGACATATCGAGCATCTAGTTTTAAGGGTCTGACTGAAAAAGTCTAACCGACAAACAGTTGTAATTTAACACCGGAACCTGGGTTTCTAACTTTTATTCTATCTAACGTCAGATAATGTCGGATATCGTTTTCCCCAAAGTATTTTCTTAATAGTACTTAATGGATACTGTAGCCGTGCAGCAAAAAAAGTATGGCGTCGAAACTGTTAATGAAATAACTTCTTAATCGCTAATGTAATATGCTAACTACTAATGTAATAACTTCTTAACCACTAACGTAATCAAAAAAGCAGACTACTAATGTAATAACGACAAATATAATTAATTATATAAAGGGAAGAAATTTTATTTTATGTAATATTTGATTGATGAGATTACTCACAATTAACTCTCTCCTCCGCAGAGGCTTCTGTTTTGAACTCGTGTGCAATTTCAAAGGCGCGTTTTAGCGGTTGTGAGAAGGGCGAGAAAAAAACAGGCGTGGGGTGGATTACAAGAAGAGAATAAGCGAGAAGGGAAGCCTCAGCCACATAATTTGCGGTTCTCAGGTGTAATATGCGGTTCTCGGGTGATGACGGAAAGCGACAGCAGTTTGGGCGAAGCACGGTGTTTTATGCAAGATTTAAGTGTTGAACGTTCGTATTCTAATTTATAGCTAGATTGTTCTCCGATTCATTATTTTATATCACGTTCTTGTCCTCCAGGCGTCGATTGTTCAAAGCCTGGATGGCTTATCCAATGGATAAGTTGTAACGAGCAATGTTGTTCAAGCACCGAACAACTGAACTTAAATTTTATTCACCAAACACGGAGATGTCCACTGAATAGTTCTATTCGGCAAATAAAATTTGTGTTTCGGTTTTCGAGCATCGATAATGTTGTTCACTAATTCAAACTTATCCATGGCCACCAGATATCCAGGCTTTGAACAACCGACCCCAGATGTGTTGTTTCGTGCTGATTTAGCTCGATATTTTTCACGAAGAAATTCGCATTTCCGCTACTTTTGTAGCTTTTGGAACAAATGACATTAGTATGTCCATAGGCGTTTTGGAAAGGTCTGCTTGATTTGCAAAACACCTATTCGGTAACATTAGCTTGTGTCTCCATGTTGACATTCTGAGTCCGGTCCAGTCCGTCATGGATTTTGGGCGCCATATTGGTATCATTATCTGGCAGAGGCGTCTTTGCTTTCCCTCTCCCCATCACTCACCGCGCGCCTCTTCTTCTTCTCCCGGTTGTTCAGTTCAAAGCACATTCAAAACTGCGAGTTCTGCGGAGGAGAGAGATTGACTAATGTGTATGAGAAACGTCTTCAATCTGAATGCCATTATAGGTCACATTACCAACTCAAAAGTGGTTAATATCTCTATAATAAAACTTCAACGAATGCCTAAACCCAATATTGGAACACCCAACTACTTCCAGCCACATTGTTTGACGTTACAGGTCACATAACCAAATGGAAGTTTTACAGTATCTTCAAAACGAAACTTCATCGGACTCAAACTCGGACACAGGCAGGCGTAATGAAATAGTAGCGTCACTTGTCCGGCGGCTTATTGCTTTGTTGCCTTTGTTGTTAAGACTGCTGTTTGACAGAATCGTTTTGACTCTAGTTCACTAACTTTTTCATATCAAGTTAGCGGCGATTCTTTTAGTTTTCTTGATTCAATACCTTTTTCCAATGGAGAAATTAAATCTCGATCACTTTATCAAACTTCGATATCTTCGATACTTTTCGCCATTGAAACACAATTCTTTCTTCCCATTAATCTTCCTAATGCTAAAATGTTCTTAATGCTGAACAGAAAGTTTGTTTATGTGTAAGCTTGGTAAATATCAGACGACTAGAGGACGTTCGTCGAGCTTGTTCTCTCAGAAAAACGATTTCTGAGCCCTAGATGGGAATCGAACCCGCAACCTTTTGATGACCGGTGAGACGCTCTAATCATTGAGCTACCACGACTCAGGTGGTGAGGTAAGCTGCAGGTTCGTCATATGTACTGCCTAAGTGGAAGTCACGATCGGCAGTACACATGACAAACCTGTACCCTAGCTCACCATCTGAGTCGTGGTAGCTCAATGGCTAGAGCGTCTCACCGGTCATCAGAAGGTTGCTGGTTCGATTCCCGTCTAGGGCTCAGAAATCGTTCTTCTGAGAGAACGAGCTTGACGAACGTCCTCTAGTCGGCTAAAATGTTCCTTATTCCACCAAAATCTTATACTGGCTAATTCCTGAGTTCCTGCCTTTCAAGAACTGGAACATTAAATGTACCTTCACACAAACTGAAATTAAGCCGCGGATATAAACTATGACCAAGTGATAACTCGAACGGAGTTATACTGTTGGTCACATCTTGTGGCGTCCAAGCGGCAGGTAAAAGATCAATCAGCAGAACTTACAGAACAGTAATATGATACAGTAGCTGTACTTTACTGTAATTTAATAAAAGTACCGTTATTAAACTAAAGTACCGTACAGTATGGTACAAGTTAGGACGGCCAAAATCATCGTCACACAAAATGGTCGATTGCAAATGCTGGATTGCGTTGTTGAGGAAATCCTGTTTACGTTGACCATTACACTTTGACCAAAAAATTGTGGAAATTTCCACGTTATTTCCAGTATATTTAGCGTTCAGGTGTCACTGTGTTACAGTGTATAAAATACGGTCAGTGAAGTAAGTTTTTGTCTTCTTATTGCGGTCCAGCACATGACAAAAATCTCGGATGTAGATACTTCTTTATTTAATCTAGTGCTTCCAAAACCACCTGCGTTACGTTTTCAACAAGTACGCAAACTCTGAAACGCCAATTTTCAGAGGATTGAGTCCCAGCAGTGACATACCATGAACTATGTAATATTTATTTTATTTAAATATTTATAAAAAAGATTAATACGACTTTTATTTAAATTCCTATGCCATGGGAAAACAGATGTACCTCTTGTTTTTCTGGTAGATTAAGAAATTTAAAGCAGGCGAATTGTCGAGATTAAGATTAGAAGAAAGACAGAAGTACGAAGCGGAGGTTAAGCAAATTCGACAGGAGGTGCAGTTACATTTGCTATTTTTGTCTATCTTGTTCTTGATCTGTTCTTGGTTAGGGAGCTTTTGTCTTTGTTTTTGCTTCAATTTTGTTTTGCTTTTCCTTTGCTTAGCTCCGTCCCATATTATATTTGCTCTCTTTTTTGTTTCTTCTGTTCATTCGTGTAGTTTCGTGAACTTGTTCATTCATTTGTGAGAGTCAAACCTTCTGGTATCAGACTCAAAGGCTTCAGGACATGACCTAAACTAACTCGTATGGTGAACAATGCATGTATATGGTGGCTATATGCATGTGTTATCGTAAACACTATATCACCCGAATCACCTGGCCTACGAAAGGCATCACCAATGTCAGAAAAGCGAAAATGTTAATATGTTGCTTGTGTTTCTCAAACTCGATATGAAATTATGAAACGCTGCTGTGAATATACCGCAGCAACTGTAAACTTAACATTCCAAAACCGTCGAAAGATGAAGAGCAAAAATCACCGTCGCTCACTCCTTGTTGCACTCAAGGTACGCGGTTCGGAACACCGGGTACTAAGACTGTTAAAATCTGAACCCTTATCATCTACATTCGTGAACATTAATTGTACTATGCCAGTCACCTTAAAGATATAGATGGACCATGTAATTGTCAATAACCTTTAGAACGCCCACAATACGTTTAATTCCATCAACATATTTTATTCAGCGTCCTTGTTTACACCTGTACTACTGTCTTGGTTTACTGTATATGCTGTTCCCTCACTACACCTCCTTGTCCATTCTGTTGCCCTTCGCCCCTCTACTTGCCTTCTTTCTCGTCCTCTCCTTACTTTTTCTCATCCCTTTTTGCCTTTTTCCTTCATATCTTCTCTCCTTTATGTCATCCTTCTCGGTTTCTATTTTCTTTAACGTTATTTATTTTTAGATTGCTCGTGGCTCAAATTTTTTGCTTCCTCACTATGCGCTCGTTCTTTTTTAACAGTACTGTGGCAATTAACCTCCAGTCATTGTATTAATTTATTGCTTGTCTCAACAATTTTTTGTCTATAGTATGATCAAGAGCTTAACTTAAAATACCAAGCTTTGCGAGCAATGGAAAAAGAAACGATGGAGAGAGTGCAAAGAATTCAAGAGGTAATATGCTGCTTAGATCGAGGTTTTGTAAAGCTTATATGATAAACTTGAAATAAACAACAAATTTTACGGTCTATTACGTCGGGTTAAATCATATCTCCCACTGGATGCAAGGACCACACTCTATAATTCTCTTATTCTACCATTATTCGACTACGCAGACTTAATTTGGGGCGAAAAACAACTCTGTACTTATGGACTCTCTTCAGACTCTGGAAAATAAAGCAGCTAAATTAATATTAGACGCTCCTCCTCTCTCCTCGGCAACGGAAGCCCTCGACACACTACGCTGGTCAACACTAAGTTCACGGAGACACCAGCACCGCTGTATTTTCATCTACAAATGTATTAACGGACTAACTGACTTTGATTTCCAGTTAACAACCAACAATAACATCCATTCCCACAACACCCGATCAAGTGGCAACCTCCATCTTCCGAAAACTTACTCAAACTAGGGTAAACAAAAACCGACGTATAACGCATCGAAGGACTTCAACAAGTTAGACAGTATTATTAAAAACACTGACTCCCTACCTAATTTGAAGACTACTCTTAACGGACTTTCTAATTCTTAACCTTGTAAATAATTAATTGCCTTTATCCACCTTTTCTTGCTATAACGTTCATTTCGCATATATGGCGTTTAATCCATAAGTATTTTTCTTATTTTTCGACGAATTAACTTGGTTCAAAGAGTTAACTTGTTTCGATTGGACTTCGGTTACTTGTCGGATTTCCCACTTACTGAAATGCCTATAATTAATTGTAAAGTGTTTACAGTTAATTATTCATATTACTGTTGTTCATCTATTCTCTGTGGTA
This sequence comes from Nanipora kamurai, assembly GCA_036872915.1. Lineage (NCBI taxonomy): Eukaryota > Metazoa > Cnidaria > Anthozoa > Scleralcyonacea > Helioporidae > Nanipora > Nanipora kamurai. The sequence goes on along the minus strand of JBAHVQ010000486.1, from coordinate 20,015 downwards.
ACGCACTATGTTTTCTGTGTTGTATTATTGTGTTGCGTTGTTGGCTACCCAATGTGTATAGTTTCATAAATATGTTGTAATGTAATTTGTTTAATATTAATGCAGGACCCCACTGAAAAACACGAAAGTGATGTGGGTATCCTGAATAAAGATTATCATCATTCATTCATTCATTCATTCATTTTTTTGTACACGTTTGGGAAAAGCTTATGCAATCTTCAGTACAGATAAACGGTCAGCTAATTTACAAGTAAATTCATGTATTATTTTATATGTACATTTGGTTACAGGTTTCAAATTCAAATTTAAAATCCAACCGACAAGATTATTAAAATTCTTGAAAGATCGTTCCAAACTGATAAATGTAAACATGATACGATATGCTAATTAAAGTTTGACTCACTGTTAGTACTTTTATATTGAGATAATAAAAGAAAGGTAGACAGATGATTGCAGGATACAAAGTGGGAGTGAATGTATTCTAGCATCAGAATGTTGCGGGTTCGAGTCCCGTCTAGAGCTCAGAGTTTTTCTGAGTCCATGGCGTTCCACATTGATCAGCTAAAATTTCCTAAGGTTTTCTGTAATACTTTAATTCGCTTTTGACCTGAATCTCTGACTTAACAATATTGGCCAATTTTGTGCGGTATGTGATAGATTGGTATATGTAGACTGAAATTGCGGATTCTCCTTAAGCTTATTAACTCAGAAAAGTTTTCTGAGCCCATGACGGGAATCGAATACATAACCTTCTGATCGCCGGTGAGATGCTCTAATCATTGAGCTACATGGACTCAGATGATAGAGAAAAGGTTACTATTTATATTGGTTCGTAGTTGACATGTGTACTGGTATGCATAAAAATAAAACTGGCTGCTATAGATGTCTACTGTTATACAGTACACATGTCTGCTACTGTACAGTATACATGTCAATTACTATACAGTACACATGTCAGTTACAATACAGCAGACGTGTCTACTATACAGTGCACATGTCTACTACCATACAGTAGACATGTCTACTGCTGTACAGTGCACGTCTCAACTACGAACCAGTTAAAGTATTAACGTTTGCTTTACCATCTGAACCCATGTAGCTCAATGGTTAGAGCATCTCACCGGCAATCAGAAGGCTACGGGCTCGATTCCCGTCAGGAGCTAAGAAAACTCTTCTGAGCTAATAAGCTTGAGGAGCATGCGCAATTTCAATTTACATAAAGCAAACTGCCACATGCCGCACAACATTGGCCAATATAGTTAATTTAATGTGGACTGCATGACTTGTGGAGTCGGCAGTTGGCAGCACACCTGTCAACTACGAACCAGTATAAATATTCTACGCTCTACCACCTGGTTACAGCATCTCTCAGCATAGTCAGAAGGCTAACCGGTAGTTAACCAGTAATCAGAAGGTTCGATTCCCGTCAGGGACTCAGAAAACTTTTCTGAGTTCATAAGCTTGAGGAGCTTGCGCAATTTTAGTCTGATCCTCTGAGTTTGTTTTTTGAAGGTTCACGAATCTGAAGCGTATGCTGAGAGACAGAAGATTTTGCAAGAGATGCAATCTTTCAAAGAGCGAGAGGCCGACTTAAAAAACAGAATTGAATTGCAACAGAGGTACGACTTTTCGGAAAAAAGGATACTTGTTGACAAAAATATATTTTTAACTGCTGGACAACCCCTGATTTAGCATTAATTTCTTTAAAATTTTCCTCGTGAATTATTGATGAGTTTCATCAGTATAAATCCGAAACTGACCTACAATATACGACCATTATAAAATGTTAATAAATTTACATGAAAACTAAATAAACCGTACAACAATAAACTATTTGAAAGTCATATTCGAGGAATGTTTGGCATTGACACTCACTAACATGAAATGATAATTATAATTGGTGAAGGAAATGGTCGAGTGTCATAATGATATACATTTTTGAAACCCAACCGGGACCAGTTGCGAAAAATTGCAACTCTAGGGCCGCCGACTAGGAATCGAACCCGCGACCCTGCAAATCTAGTGCTGTGCTCTGCCAACTGAGCTACGAAGGCCGTTGTTAAGAGCGTAATCACGAATTCTGTTTACATATCAATCACTTCACCGGCATTCCCACAGATATGTAAACAGAATTCGTGACCACGCTCTCGACCACGGCCTTCGTAGCTCAGTTGGCAGAGCACTGCACTAGATTTGCAGGGTCGTGGGTTCAATTCCCAGCCGGAGGGCCTATAGTTGCAACTTTTCACAACTGGTCCTGGTTGGGTCTCAAAAATATATATCATTATGACACTCGACAATTTCCTTCACCAATTATAATTATTATTTGAAAGTCATATTGATAAAACTAAGTTCAGGTTCCGTCCCTCTGTCTTTCTGAACGTTTCAACCCGACAACAGGTCATCATCAGGTCAAAGGTTAAAATTACATAGATGCCTTATATACAATTAAATTATCCAAATTTTTTAAAAGTACAAATACCAAACTGAGTTGCTATATACAATCACTATAAAATGCAAATGAATTTACTTAAAAAAAAAAAAAAAACGTACAAGAATAAGGTTGGCTTTACTTAGTTTTATCTGTACGACTTTCAAGTATTTTGTTTTTATGTAAATTTATTAGCATTTTATAATGCAAGTATAACTACCATAATTAAGCGGCCATGCATTTTCACTGTTTAAGAGAGATTTTTCTGAGTTTTAATTTAGCCGAATTTTACTCAATTACAGAACTAAATAAGTCTTGTATTCTGACAAAGGTCCCAGAAACTTGAGGAACAGCGACTGAACACCGAAGTTGGGCACTTAAAAGCAAAGGAAGATGCACTGAAGGAAAAGGAAAAGTTCCAAGAACAAACTTTTAAGGCGGAAATGGAAAGGTATTTCTCGCGTAGATGTAGAAAATTTTTGTTTGATGGCGGTCAGTAACTGACTTTCACATGAATCTCGCATCCACCTTATCACCTGAGATTTTTAAAAGGACTACGTTTTGAATGAAATTTCTTGAAGTGAAGGAGTAACGTAGCCACTTAACGATCGTTGCCAATTTCTTTTATTTAGTCTTTTACTGTTTCTAGTCTTTATCGTAATCGAAGTAACTGCCAAATGTGTGGAGTAGTGTAGTTTACTGTCTGGTAATTCTGCAGAGCTTGTGGAGGCTACTGAGAGAGATAAACAGGGATCGTATGGTTCCTAGAAATGTTTGACGTCCTTAGAATGAGAAACACGGGGAGCTATCCCAGAAATTCAAACAGAATCATTAGTTGGCTAGTGAAAATTTTATTTGTCAATGCCGAGTCAGCCGTAAATTGTTTTTATATATGTAAAAAGTTTAAGAAGCATATTTTCTTTGATTATTGTTGTCTCTGTATCCAGTTTATCCAGTTTGTTCAACGAGGCGTACGTGTTTTTGCGTGACTTAGAAACGGTCGTAAAAAAACTCGGGATGAAGTATAAACAAATTCCTGGAAATTTCTAGATTTGTTAGTTGTACAGATGTATTAGTTCTGGATTAGTGACTCTAGTCTGTGGCAATACGTCCTTCCCGTGGGAATTTCATGATCAATTTAGTTTCTAACCTGAATACCATAGTTTGTAGCATACTGAATCGATTAAACTTTGTCACCAATTTTTTTCAACAATGGTGACGTATGTGAATCGTAACGTAATGAAGTGTCTATTTTATGGCCGTGAATGGAGCTAAAATAAGCAAATGCCGTTAGCAAATTCGCATTCTCGGTCACGTTTTCATGGTTGCAGCTCCGTAATCCTAACTAAAAAGATTACTTTAGTTCTGATGACCGAGTCTCAATTCGTACCAGTTACCTATGACGTCGTGTATCAGCATGAAATATTAAGAAAATGAGCTGATAAATACGGTTGCACTTTTCTCAGATTTTATGTTGTTAATGTGTTGCTCAAAACTCATATTGATCTATGAGCTAGGTTTATAAATTTCAGTTCCTTCAAATTAAACGTGAAGTCAAGTTGAAAAGTATATCACCAGGCTAATTTGAAGAAGCCATCCACAGTTGATGGTAAACGATACTCCATTAGCAAGATCCCTGTCGCACAAAATGTTACATTATATAGAACAAGATCCTCAGACGACCACCGAACGTTCGTCAAGCCCGTTATCCCAGAAAAACGATTTCTGAGCTCCAGACGGGAATCGAACCCGCAACCTTCTGATGACCGGCGAGAGGCTTTAACCACTGAGCTACCAGGACTCAGATGGTGAGCTAAGTTGCAGATTCGTCATTATTTTGACATTATTATCATATCGTGGCTTCCGCTTAGGCAGCACATATGACGAACTTGCACCTTAGCTCACCTTGTGAGTCTTCGTAGCTAAATGGTTAGAGCGTCTTACCGGCTATCAAAAGGTTGTGGGTTCGACACCCGTCTAGGGTTCAGAAATCGTTTTTCTGAGATAACTTGCTAGATGAACGTTCGCTGGTCGTCTGATATATACCAAGCTCTCACCTAAACAGCACTGTTCAGCATATAGTGTAACAAGATCCTCGATATCCCCGTTTGCACTTTGAACGATGACTTCATTAGTACTTTTGTTTTCACCCTTTGCCTCACAGGAACCGCACATGTCCGTACATTAAGTTATTCCTCCTGCATGAACAGCTCATGGTCATGCACCAACCTTCACCAACCGCAAATCATCTGCTCCAGGACAGTGTTTAGGAGGCTTCCTAGGGTAATTTTTAATAGGACCTGGTAACTAAATAATGCTTGGTATACATGCATAGATAGTGATCTTTTCGAATCGTTATTCTATCGCGACAGCAGTGTCCATATCAGTTCAAATGTTAAATTTTTGGATATTCGGTGTATTTCTTTAAAAGTAGGTAAATAAAGTAGAATAAATATAATAATATATTTAATTTGCAAAATTTTTTAGTCGACAGAATTTTCCAAAATACACAATATTTAGTGCAAGAAGTCTGTCTTGACAACCTGTATCCATTAACTTAGAAAGTGCCTGTTTGACTGTAGTTATACTATGGAACAACTATTTAGACGATGAAGAAAATCTTTACTAAAATTTACACCTTTTCGTTTCGTTTTTAATAAGCTTTATATATTAACCTGTGACGTCACAGAGAAGTTAATTTATTCGTTTCGGCATCCTTCAAATCATAGGTACCAGTAAAGGAACGAAAATGATCATGAAATTTCCATGCGAATACTTTTTCGACATGAGGTCAGGCCTTAATTCATTCAGATCAGGATCAATCTACATAAACCAGGCAACTTTTACAAAGCTAACACAATGTTTCATAATCAAATTAGAAATACCGGGTGAGAATCGAAACAAGTTGAGTCATAACTGAACGGGGTTTACCGCGTTCTGTTATGACTCAACTTCTTTCAACAGTCATGAAACAACTGAACTTTAGTGCTACAACAACAGTTATGACTCAGCTCATAGCAACAACAGTTATGACTCAAGTCAACTTCAGTGTTTGTTGTAAAAAATTATTGCCTTTTAAAATGTATTTACGGTGTTTTCGTAAATTATTTTTGTTAGATTCAAGACTGATTACGAAAAGCAGTTTGCAGCAAGGCAAGAAGAGCTCGTGCGTCGAGAATCCCGCTTGGAAGGTAGTTATTTAAAGCGATAAAAGTTAAACAAAAAAACGTGTGCTCACTGTCGTTGACTCAATGTTTACCTCATTATGCAGACCTTAGAAAGGTGTGATAAAGACGACAGATAGGTGTCTAAATTGTTGCCCTTGCTCGATAATACACGAATAATCTCATTACGAAATTTTATCAGTTGTGTTTCTTTAAACACAGAGCAGAAAGCCTGCTCATGTGGGAGCTTGGTAAATATCAGAACAACAGTGGACGTTCGTCAAGCTCG
>JBAHVQ010000486.1:0-10894 GCA_036872915.1 Nanipora kamurai | reverse complement strand
GGATTGGAAATTTTCTGAAGAGTCCTCTCAGCCAGATGATGATGATGAAGATACAGATGAAGGCAATTCAACCAACACTGTAAAGTAAGTACGTTTAAAGTAAATTAATATCAGTAAACATCTTTCAAATGGAGATTACTTGTTAACCGAGTGTGACGTCTGTAAGGAAATTATTATAAGTCAAAGTTCCCTTTCCGGTCTGTACGTAAAATGACGCACGTGATTGGCTGCCTAGCCGTGCAATAAGTTTTTCATACAAAACGGCCAGCAGTTCGAGGCGCAAAATGTGAGTTCCTTGTCCGATTTGTACATTTTCCGGCCGTATAATAAATTCCTTATTAACCTCGTTTGTTCAGTCTGTACGGGAAAGCATTTGCCCTCGGAATTTGCGCACAAACCTCGCTCCTTCGTCGCTCAGTCTGTACGAAATCCTCGCGCAAATACTTTCTTGTACAGACCTCACACACCATTAAGAAGTAATCAGTATTTGCCAGAGGATTTCGTACAGACCAAGGGACGAAGGATCGAGGTTTGTGCGTAAATCCCGGGGGCAAATACTTTCCCGTACAGACCGAACAAATGAGGTTAATAAGGAAGTTAATATATGGCCGGAAAATGTATAAATCGGACGAGGAACTCACATTTCGCGCTTCAAACTGCTAGCCGGTCTGCAAGAAAAACTTATTGCACAGCTAGGGAGCCAATCACTTGCGTCATTTTGTGTACAGACCGGAACACGAACATTGCCATGTAAAATAATATTATTTATATAATGGCGATGTCCAAGAATTCACCGAAGAAATCTGAAGATAATATGTCTTAAATGTGACAATCATGAAAATACACTGTCCCAACGCTATTATTATCACCTTAACAATCGAAAATTGTGCCATTGAACAAATATCTCATGTTTGTCATGGTACTTCTACGGTTTAAAACACTTTGTACATAACTTACAACTATTTTAAAGATAAAAATGTCCATAAATGGAGACTGTACTGATTGCATCAAGTACCACCTCAAGCGTTATCAATGGATGAATCAAACAATTGTGGATGTCAAGATTTTTACTTAATAAAGTAATCATATAATGTATGATACATCATGGAATAGTCATTGCAAAATACATTTTACCTTGTGACATTGAAAATCACTAAATTTAACATTCTGCTTGTAAACTGCGTCGTTTTAAGATTCAACAGCATTTTAAATTCCTGAATGCCAACAAAGAAACTAGTATGCATTATTTTAAAACTGCTGGTTAACCCTGTTTGAACTTTTAACAAAGTCTATTAGCTCCAGATCTTACATACTCATTAATCTCAATCAAACATTTATGTTAATCCCTCATTTTCAGCATACCCCATGCAATTTTGATTATATTGTAGCTGGTGTGGTCTATTATAGAATACTGAAGCACTGTTTCTTTGGCTGAAGCTCAAAATTGTCTTGCCTACATAAAAAATGACAGAGCTCATGCTTCAGTCTGGACAAATACCCTTAGGCAGATTCAAAAAGGAATCAAAAGCAACTATTTAGCACAGTCCACTTAAATGATCTGATACAGTTGTATTTTTTTTTGGTTCCAGACCAAATTACTTCGTGCCTTAAAACTAGTGTACAGAGAGATTAGGAGCCAAATAATGGGATTATTTGGCAAGTTTTTAACTGCAAGAAAATTATTAGAATTTGACTTTAATGTAGTGTTCTGGGCACCAGAGGTTTTTTTTGACCTAGAGCTGGCATTTCACGTTCTGGCAAGTTCATCAAATATTTCTTGATCTTTGTTTGGTCATTGGGCCATGAGTAGACTTGAAAATATGCGAGTGAATGCATAATGCATGAATACGGACTTCCTGGCAGAAGAATTGGGAGAAACTTGCCGTTAACGTTGTGACAAAGGTTGTGATAAAGACTTCCATTTATCAAGAATTCCAAAGTGAACTTCAAATTATATTCTGCCTGGTAAAATAGTTCCCCATCCTCTCTGCTGTGGTCAGAAATTTGCTTCATGTTATTACTAAAGCAAACTATCACAAATGCAGATCTCTCAACTCTGTCTGTAAGCCAACAATGAGTTATTGGTCCTCCAGGTATGTCGTGTATTGTAGTTACACGCCACTCTCCTACCTTAACTGGTTTCAGTGTATGCACAAAAGAAATTAAGTTTCTCACTGGTACACTTTCATGGTCCACACTTGAACTAACAATGAAAATTTCATCTTCTGTTTTTTTAGGTGGTGCTAAGCTGGGTTGGTAGATTGGGTGGTTGCTTCTCGTTTCAAGACAACTCGTTGACCTCCTCAACAAAATATTTCCGAAATTTTTAAATCTGTCCATCAACGACCTGGAACGCCTGTAGTTCATTGGATTCGAATTACTCTCTCGGTTTGAAGTAGTCTGTTTCTCTACCACAGGCAGAATCGTTTCAGAAATACCTGGTTGGTCCTCAATGCTGTTTTGCTCACTTGTTTCTCCACCAGCTTCATTCCCATCGACTGATTCAAGGTAAATCAACAACTCATCCGCCGCAGAATATGTTTCACAGTCAACCATTTCTTCGAGGAGGGCATCAAAACATACCTCGTCATTCTTTTCGACCCACGTTGAAAGAACTTCATAAGCTGGGTCTTCGGAACGCAACAATCTTTCGATAGTCGACTTGTCTGGCGATGGTTTAAGGAGATGGCTTGCCAAACGTTTCCAGTTTCGGTCAAGACAAGAATAACCATTTAGTTCTTCGCAAACCTTACTAAGGCATTGGAACTGAAGTGCTTTGGAGACACTACTCTTTAGTAACCTATCTGAGAGTTGATCCTTTCGTCTTTTGATGACTGATTTAAAGTTCTCTTCTTCCAACATTTTGGTTTTGAAGCTCCTAATATCCGATTGCCCTTTGAATAGCTACGTAAGCCAAATTCTTTGTTGTTGAAACTGGCAGAAGGTCATTAAAGTATGAGATCAACAACACGCATGTATTCAAAGCTGCTCCATCAACACGTCAATTGTCGGAAGGTCCTCGGAATTCCGAAATAGGAAGATGTTATGCTGTTCTGTGCGTTTGTGGTCCACAAACTCGTGATCGAATGATCAAATTTCGAACCGGCCTATCTGACAGCTAATTGTAATCTTCGCTGCTTTATTATACATTGAATAAATGAGCCAAGTCTTATACGAGCTATGTTGATCAGTGACTGCCATTAGAGCTCAATCAATCACTTAGCTGTGTCATGTGATCGCTTTGCGTCACTAACCCATTTCTTTGAATTAGTAAACACTTCCGTTGTTATAGGCGATCGGGAGTGGGGGGTCATCTTTTGTAAACTGCAGATGCAACATGTGTGCAGCGATAATTTGAATTTTTTACAAGAAAGGTCTTTTCTGCGTTTTATATTATTCATTAGGGAACCAAGCAGTCCAAAAATTATCAAAACAACATAATCATTGTCATTACAGCCTTTTTCTGGTAAAGACCAGGCTAAATGTTCTAATATTGTTGCACAACAGCAGGCAGCGAACAATGTTATGAAAAATGCAAATTTTTGTCCAGTGCTCAACGAACAATAAAATTATTGTGACTGTTTGTCGTGCTTTCATGTGGTTGGAAAGTTGAATGAAACTTTGTATTTGTTAACATGATTCGTTCCCTGGTGTTGACAGTTATACAGCAATGTTGGAACGTTTTAGCTTCGGCTTAACCCTTTCGTTCGTGCAGTGACCAGGGGCCTTCTTTGACGAGTAAAATCGTCTGGCGTTAGACAGAGTAAAATAATAAAGTTGTCACACAACAACTGCATGCATGAAAGGGTTAAGGCGGCAATCTGTTCACAAGGCGGAAACCCTAATCTGATGAGTGACCTATGGAGACTGTAGTATTTAACTCTGGCTAATGCCAGACAATTTTACTCGTCAAGGGGAAAGTCCTCGGGCAGGGAAGAGCTATTGCTCGCTTGGCATTGAAAACGTAGGTAAACCATAACCTGATATAAAGTGAAAATTCAACAGTTTAATATAATCTACCTTTTTTTAGTTAACATCTTCACAGATCTATTTACAATATGCTACTTAATCCTAATATAATATTACAAATCAGATCACGAATCCAAACTTCTGTTGCACGAAATATTACTTATTAATAAACTTAGACTTTATATTGGCGATGTACCACCATATTTGTTTTAATGTCTAGTTTTTTTGTTTTCGCACTTGGTCTGTCAGCTGACACCGTGACACAATAATAACTTATAATTCTTTTTCTCTCCGCCTGTTGGTTATAATAATATATTACGGACTCACTAGCAAATTGTAAACTGAACTCTGAAGATGTCGCGCGTTTAGGAATAAGACAATATTAAACATTTCTATTTTCACTTCCAATCTGGTTATAGCTCTACTACGTGTCCAGGCCAGTGGCGTAGGAAGCAAGTTGGGATTGGGGGGGGCGATTTGACCAGGCGCCACCATGGTTGGCGCGGAGAGAGAACATTTTTAAAATGTGGAGTCTCTAAATCGCCGGAAACGGCATATTTAGAGTCTCATCTGAGATAAATTATATAAACTTTTCAACACAGATATTTCATTTATTTATACACGAGCTTAGATACCTCCGAAATTCCAAAAATGTCGGCACATTTTCCAAATTCAATTATTTTTGGGGGGGCCGAAAGACATCCCGGCCCCCCACATTTAATATTGGGAGACCACGGCCCCCGCGCCCCCCCGCTTCCTACGCCCCTGGTCCAAGCTAAACAATATCCCAAACAGGAAAAACTTCGATGATGAATTCATAGAAGACAGCAGGACAACTTGTTATATTACTGATGTTGAAGTCTTATTGTTAAGTATTTACGTCAAACTCAAGGACCACCAACGGAGAGATTAGATAGATAACAATCTTTCATTCTCAACACATGATTCCTTGCAGTATAAAAACTTGTCTAGTTATCTCGATCTGTCTGCTACGATAAACCAAGTATAAGCAAGCGTGCGTTGTGTTCAAGCAAGCAGACAATCGAGCAAGGAACGAAGGAAGGTTGTTTTAGCGGATTTCGAGAATGATTACTACGAGACGAGCTTAGTGTTTAACCCTTTACCCGGCAGTGTTGCCAAATGGCAACATATTAATTTTACTCTGGCTAACGCCAGACAATTTTACTCTGGCTAACGCCAGACGATTTTACTCGTCAAGGGGAGACCTCCAGAAAACCTGCCAGATAAAGGGTTAACTGTTTATTCACGACGGCGGGGGTAAGAATAAGAAAAAATAATGATGATAAAAACGTGCATATACATGTACAAAGGTGCGGTAGGAAATTATTGTGCTGACCAATCAGAATGTAAATAAGAATTTGTTTAAAGTGTAAAGTTCCTTGATGTCTGTTTCATGTCAGTTCATGACACTAGTTGCGATATCTCTTTCAGAACTCAACGCGTTTTGCTCTCAGACGTAGGGCTTAGCATGAAACGTTAGGCTTTTTTCTACATAATTTGGCAGTCCACTAACCTTTAAAGTTTTTATTCTAATTTTTTAGCATGGCAGTTGTAGGTGAATTAAAATGTTCTTGGTTTTGATTCAGTTTCTCTACGATAATACACAATGTCGGAATCAGAGTCTATAGTCAGGGGGGGCAAACAGGAGACATGAATTAAGTTAGCAGAACTCCTATACTTATTCAAGTCTAGAGTTTGAACACATTACCACCACATTCATCTCAGTGTAAAAAATTCATTAGACGCATGAGATGAGCATGCGCAGTCTCATCTTTTTTCTCAGCGAAAAAAATTTCTCTTCGCTTGAAAGTTGAAATAGTTTCAACTCTTTACTTTTTTTCGCAAATGTTTTCGTGAAAAGTTTTCGCGAGAACCATTTCGCCGGAAAATATTCTCAGCAGAAATTCGGTTTAAATTTCCACGAACAGTCACATATTAAGTACATATTGGATATACAACCGAAAAACCTTTAATTTTTCTACTTGAATTTAATTAAACTTCAATTTCGCTACAACTTGTTCACGTAGAAAGCAATTTTATTCAGTTTCAAATGGAATATCACTCTTCTACGACTAAATTTAAAGACTCGTTAAATTGTTCCTTGGTATACCCATGAAACCGACCGGATGCAAACAATTCGTTAAGGATAATATTTACGGTTTAAGGATAATACATTAAGTTATGACTAGTGGACGTTTGTCAAGCTCGTTCTCTCAGAAAAACGATTTCTGAGCCCTAGACGGAAATCGAACCTGCAACCTTCTGATGACCGGTGAGATGCTCTAACCGTTGAGCTACCACGACTAAGATGGCGAGCTAGGGTGCAAGCTCGTCATATGTACTGCCTAAGCGGATGGTTTATGGTTTCATCGAAGATGTTATTAATACATGCCTGTTTACTAATATCTCCCTTGATGAAACCATAAGCATTATCCTCACAGAACTGGTTGCATCCAGCCTGTTTTTTTAAGTGTTTACCACGAAAACTTTTACGAGTATTTAAATAATACTCGTCGACGCTTATACCTCACCTTCCGCGCAGTCGTTTTTTCCGGAAGGAAAGGACGCCGCTAAAACCAAATGCGCCAGACAACCAGGCCTTCCATGCATGCCTGACGGGGGGGTGCCTTCAAGCCCATTGGATCCCAAATTGGTTTTGAAATGCCAACATTATTTGACAAGTACCATCGTAATTGTTTTGCAAAAAATTACAATTTATCTCTACAATCTTAACTTTTCAAAGAACTCAAAAAGTTTTTCAAACATTTATAATAATCGTATGTGAATGAAATTTAAAAAAAAAACTCATGAGATAAACCTGCATTTTTAATTATAGAATGACATTACACATTTTAGTTAAAGGATTATGATAAATAATAAGCTTTGAAAAATATTTTATTATTCAATTTTTCAACCAGCACGATTTGAACACTATTGAGTATGCACTAATGCTTTGCAAGAAAGCGCAAAGGACTCTGGTCTTTTTACATCCAAATATACCAGCATGCACTACTCTTTGCTTCCTCTTTGATCCGATCCAAGATGGTAGGTGGCACATGTGAACTATTACAGCTATGGATGATGTTGTTTTAGAGTACAAATAACTTGGAATAGCGAAACGTTTATCAAGCAGACTAACACCGTATGTACTTCTCGACAGGTTTACAACCGATTTGTAGAGATTGGTCGCATTGCGTTGATTAATTCTGGCCCCAATGAAGGGCGACTATGTGTCATACTCGACGTGGTTGATCAAAACCGGGTTTGTAGATGTTTTTCCTTATTTTATTTTCTTTCTTACAGTCATTTTTTGTGTTTCTCTCACTCTACTAACACCTCTTATCCGACCAAAATTTACTGCAACGGCACAGTTTGCGATAAGCTCCATGGAAACAATGTTAGCTTTTTGTCCCGGTGACTTAGGATTTCATCGAAGCATAATTCCAGTCCACAGAACGTAAATGAGGACCTTCCTGCCTTTTCAGGACGAAAGATTATATGTCTATAAATACACACGGTGTTCAGAACAAAATGTCCTATATTTTCTTCCACATACAAACTTATGCTAAATTGCAGAATACCCGTGTACAGCAGGTCTTTCCACTTTGTAGCCACACTTGGTTGGACTGCAGTTTGGTGGACATGACGCCATCACCAAATCCATTGTCAGGTTAGCGTTAAGCCTTAGTGGGTTGGGTTAGCATTTCAGCTACGAGGTAAACCCAAATGACCAGCAAACATTTCTCAAGCTTATGATCTCTGAAAAAACGATTTCTGAGCCTTAAACTGAAAATGAACCCACAACCTTCTGATGACTTGTACCGTTGTGCTACTAAGACTCAGATGGAGAGGTAAGTTGCAGGTTCATTTGCCATCTGATAATTGATAGCTTAATGGTTAGAGCATCTCACTGGTCATCAGAAAGTTGTGGGTTTGATTTCACCTGGGGCATAGAAATAATTTTTCTGAGATCGTGAGCTTGACGAACATTTGCTGGTTGTCTGATATACTGCAAACTTCCACGTGCACAACATTCGTGTTCAGCTTTCAAAGGCAGAGTGGGTCAGGTTGGCCTTTAAGTTTGGCAGTAAACACCTTTGGGTTACAGTCAGGGGGTTTAAGATAGGTGACCCAGACAATCCCATTCAATCAATCAACACACTTAGCTACCCTGATGGTGTTATTTGTGTCCACTAAACTGCAATCATCCTGCCATACTTTCCTTGGCCATGTGTTAATTTGTGAAAATACTCCTACTACATATCCACCAAAATGTATGTTAACAGATGTTACCACAAGCCTGACAACGTTACACAATATAGTAAATTTGCTGTGGAGTACCTGACTTGTCAAGGCTGCAGTTAGCAGTACACATGTCAATTGCAAACCAGTAGAAATAATAACATTTGCTCTACCATCTGAGTCCATGTAGCTCAATGGTTAGACATCTCACCAGTGATCAGAAGGTTACAGGTTCGATTCTTGTCAGAGACTCAGAAAACTTTTCTGACTTAATAAGCGTGAGGAGCATATGCAGTTCACTAAAGATACTCCTTACCTATTACCATTCTTTCAATGAAAAGAGGAAGCAATCATAGAATACCTATGCATTCTATAAGCCTAAGAGTAGGTTATATTCCTACTATGATATGCAGCTGGGGTTAAATTTTTGGTCACAAACAAGTATATATTCATTACTAATTAAGAGTGCAGTTGGTTTATATGATTTAGGCAGATATATGTTTTGATGGATATGTAGATACCCAGTCAATCTTTTCTAGAACACAGCATATCCACTGTTAAGTAATTATGCAGTTAGCTATTAAATTTTTAAGATTGAAGCATATTCTTTGTTAAGTAACAGTGTGATAAATGAGATAAAACTTCATGTTGCTGCTGTGCTACAGTACTATTCATGAATACTGCCATAGGCTGCCTATCCAGCTACAAATAAAGTAAGTGGAAAGTAGAATCCTAGGGTATTTTGTAGTTGAGCTGGAAGGAGACAGCTGAGAATTCCCTTCTAATGTTGGATGGGTTTTATGGAGTGAAGCAATTTTCCTAGTGTTTTCTTCTGTGAAGTTCAGTGTTGGATGACTTTGCCCTTTACCAGATGTGGAAAGTCAAAATAAACTAGGTGTGAATGAGTTAAGGTGTGAATAAACAGGATATTTCTTGTACTATTCATGGTTAGAATTTCATTTAGTGAACCTAAAAGGAACATCTTTCTAGTGTAAGGGAACTTACACTATCATCATACTACTGTGATTAAGCATTGGACAACTGTAGGTGAACTTGTTTTACATGCCTTAACGGTTACATTTTTTCAGTTAAAAATATTGCAACCAAAGTACTTTGGTTCATGATTCTATAAAGAATCCCCATTAGTTGATACCCATATTATTGATTGATTTTTAGCCTGAGTAATTTTATTTATAATATGTTCTTGCTGCAGGCTCTGGTTGATGGACCTTGCACCAATGTGTGCAGGCAAGCTTTAGCCTTCAAGGTCCTTTCTCTGACAGACTTAAAGATTAAAGTCCCAAGAAGTGCACGTAGTGGAGTTGTCAAGAAGGCTTTCACTGCTGAGGAAGTTTCTGAAAAGTGGGAGAAAACTGCCTGGGCAAAGAAGTTGGTGGCCAAGAAAAAGAGGACCTCGTTAACAGACTTTGACCGGTTTAAACTGAAATTGGCCAAGCAAAGGGTTAGTATGAGATTTTATTAATACTAAACATATTGTACAATGACCTAGGAGATTGTAAAATGGAAACACTTTTTCCGATTGGGTTAGGTCTTTGGCTACAGTTGACGTTTTGAGCAAAGGTCCTTTGCTATGATAAAGACAAGCCCCCCAATTTCCAATGTCTTGGTGTCAACGCTCTACGTTATGAATACCACAATGATTGTTTTTTTTGCCTTTTTTAATTAACAGAGATCGCGGATTTTGAAAGCCGAATTGAAGAAACTAAAACAAGAGGCAAAGTGAATGCATTCAAATACAGCTAATAAATCTGTTGAAACATGACGTATGCTTTTTTTGTCCTTTACATTTCCTTTATGATTTTTTTTTTTTCAATTTTTGGAGGAATAAAGGGAATGCTCAAAGGAGACACGGCCGTAATTTTGGGTTTGTCAGCAGAGCTGTTTTGGTCTGCCCTGTTTATTCTTGAAGAGGGAACAGGATAGAATAAACTTTATTTCAGCAGGGTAGCTCCGTCAGCTACAAAGGCCGGTATCAATGGAGGCCCTGTATTTACAGTATAAATTACATAAATATCTCAGACTCATCAATAATTCATCACAAAACACTAAGGAAATAAGAATCGAGACGGCATTTGGATATCTGATGAAACACTTGCATAAATTAAGCCAACTTTCTCCTCGATTTTCTCCCAAAATATCTGTTCATTTGAGATGTCATATCAAACACTCGACAGAGTGTTCTATCCTCTATCCAAACACCTCGAAGCCGGTTCAGAAAGAACTCAGTTATCTCCTCGCCTCGTTTTTCAACCTACTTCTCGGTGTTTGGATATCGGATGAAACACTCTGTCTTGTGTTTGACGTACTACTTAAAAACCAAAGCTAAAATTGTTAAAAACCGAAATCGAATTATATTAACAAATTTAAAGTAAAATATTTAAATATCTGTTTTCTTAGAACATTAGCCAGAGATTGACTAGGCGGGAATCTCAATTTTAATACGAATATTAAAGCCCACCATACAATGCGAAACAAAGACATGATATAAAGAGTTCAATAGAATCTTACGTTTCGTTGTATGCATCACAATATCTTCAGAGATAATTAAGGTTACCGAAGGTACTGTGTATATTTACATGTGTTATGAATTAACCAATCAGATAAAATTATACCGATAAACGGAAGGACAAAGAGGTGAGAA
>JBAHVQ010000485.1:728798-757544 GCA_036872915.1 Nanipora kamurai | reverse complement strand
TAAGACTTGGTGAAGAAGTTGGTTATGCTATTCGTTTTGAAGACGTTACCAATGAGGTACAGTTCTGCAGAAGCAGAACAACAGTTCTTCTAAACAATCGCTCCTTGTTGTTGCTAACCTCATTTTTTGGCAGATTTCATTTTATAACCCAACAATTTTTCTGTTGGTAGTCGACCTTTGTTAAATACATGACCGATGGCATATTGCTTAGAGAATCTCTCAATGAACCAGATTTGGACCACTACAGTGCAATAATAATGGATGAAGCTCATGAACGATCACTGAACACTGATGTATTGTTTGGCCTACTTCGAGAGGTTTGTATGGATCCAAACATAGTGAGAAATATACCAAAGAGACTGAAGTGATGTATTCTTTTTAGTGTTCTGAACTAAAATAGAAATCTTGTTCGTAATCCATAGTTACCATGTAACTAGATGTATGGCTAACCAATTTACAATTCAGTAAAATATTGAAGTTTTCTACAAGTTACCAAAATGAG
This sequence comes from Nanipora kamurai, assembly GCA_036872915.1. NCBI lineage: Eukaryota > Metazoa > Cnidaria > Anthozoa > Scleralcyonacea > Helioporidae > Nanipora > Nanipora kamurai. The sequence continues at coordinate 757,042 of JBAHVQ010000485.1, read as the reverse complement.
GATTTTAGCTTCTGTTTAGTCCACAGTTTTAGTACTGTTTTTTTCATATGTTTGTCTTTTGACTGTACTCCTGTGTAGAAAACTCTGGTTGGATTCATTTTGAAGGCCTTTTTCCTTAGCAGTAGTCTGTTACTCTGTTCCAGGTTTTGTTCCAAAACCCTCACCTTTTTGACTAGTAATGTAGGTTGGTCTCTGTCTAGCAAAATATTTATTCCTCTTTTCTGACGCTGTAATTCTAATGGTACAGTACATTGGCTATAAAAAACATGCTGGATCAGGACTCTTTCCTCTTTTAGGTGATTGGTCGAAGAAGAGACCTAAAACTTATAGTCACTTCAGCAACAATGGACTCAGACAAGTTTGCTGTGTTTTTTGGTAATGCACCAGTTTATAAGGTAACAATATTGAAATTGAATGGGTTTTAATTTTCATATGTATATACCTGCAGATTGAATTGAATAAAAAGGTGTACTGTGAAGTAATGCAAACTTCATCAGTCCAGAGATGTAACCAGGATTTTCCTAAAGAAAGATAACCTTCACATGGCACCCTCGAATTTTTGCCAGCAGCCTCTTTAACAATTTTAATTTGCAAATCAAGGATTTAGGCTACCTATGCCAGGTTAAGGTACCTCCACTTCTTGCTTACATGAAGAGGACTGCCTAATTGGGCTGCCATTACACTTGGGCCTTCTTGTATGTGCTCCTGTATTAATGTAACTCTACCAGGGTAAATTGAATTTGGAAAAAATGCAATGTAATAGATGTTATATAGTAGCAGAACCTCAAAATCTACTTTCTTACTTTAGATACCTGGTCGAACTTTTCCAGTAGAAATATTTTTCAGTAAGAATGTGGTTGAAGATTATGTTGATGCAGCAGTAAAACAAGCATTGCAAATACATTTGACTCCATCAAAAGGTACAGTACATGGCAACTTGTGCAGGAAACTCAAGGAACTGGTAAATTGTCTTACAGTATACTGGTGTTATGGTGCATTTGTTTATTTATTCATACTGTTACCACAACTACTGTACCATATCTATTGCAATGCAGCCCCGCAGTAGGTGTATTACATTGGTTAACACAAGCTTGGTGTTCAGTACTGTACTTTAAGAATGGTGTTGTGCTTATATGATACATTATATGGCATGTCACTTTTGAAATGTGAAACTTACAGAGTTCACTTGGACCTGGTTCTCCTATAGTTATAGCTAGTTCCCACTGACAGGAAACAAATTTATTGACCAGGGGCCAGTTGTAGAAAAAGGTGATTAACTTTAATCATGATCAGTGGATCAGAATTTAAGTACATTTTAATCACCTGACAGCTGACTTAATCGTAATTAAGAGTTTTATACAACCAGGCCCAGGACAATCACCTTGCAAAGATGTTTCACTGTCTTTGAACAAGTCTGTGACTTGTTGGTTACCACCAGGTACTGTATGGAAAGCAGGCAGAGGTGAAAAATGAAAGAAAAATACAGTCATGCCCAATGAGGTTTCTGGAACTTGACTTACAAGAACATTTGTGCATTTCTAGGTGATATTCTCATATTTATGCCAGGTCAAGAGGATATTGAAGTCACTTCTGCTCTGATAAGAGGTATGATTCATTATTACTCAGTACATTCAGTCAAGTACTTGTACAGTACTTAGAGTAATTATAATCAAATTGTATGTTATGGTTACTAGTACAGTGGGTCAAATTTGATTGTATACACTAGGAAAGCACAATCATGAATCATGCATAATAACCTGTTGCCACCTTGGTAATTAAGGGTTGGATTATAGCCAAACAGTCACAAGTGTACTTTTTTCAAGGGGAATGCAACTATATACTAGAGAATTGCAGTGTGTCTAACCTAACCTACCCTGAGTTACTAGGCAACAAGTTGTTATGCTCATTGTGCTTTCCTAGCATATACATGGTTGCAAGTTTGCTTTCTGTCATGGACTCCGATATTGTTTTTTGAGACCAGAGCTATTGAATGCCTGAAGTCCGTTTCTGAAAAGTTGTTTTTGTTAAGAAAAGACAGCTCGAATTTTCTTTGGTAATTCCTTCTAGAAATGTATTTTTTAGCAAATTTAAAGGTACCAAAACTGAGAATTTACCTGTGGATTGGAGATAATGACTTGAACCTTCTGATATATTTTATATTTGATGACTTACTTTATTTTTGCTACATCTTGCTATGTCAGAACGTCTTGACGAAGTTGAAGAAGCACCACTACTTGCTATTCTACCAATTTACTCCCAACTGCCTTCAGACTTACAAGCAAAGATTTTTCAAAAATCTCCAGAAGGTGTACGGAAGTGTATTGTGGCAACCAACATTGCAGAAACATCACTCACAGGTTAGACCAAAGTTGAGGGCTTAGTAAGCGATAGAATTTGTTCTGAAGAATATTATATTTATATTTTTACTGTAAGTTGGAAATTTTATAGCCAAAAAATTTTTCAAACTGTGCATCTAGGTTTCCAGCCTGATGTAGACTTCTGTTTCATACATACCAAGATTTACTGATGAAATTAAATATTTAAAAACCTTGCTCAGTTTTTGCCCAGCCAATTTTTTCATGCTTGGGAAAGAGTTTTAGGCACTGAGGAATGAGAAACAGCTTTTTCACACTTTTTCATTGCTAAATCACTTTTGTTTAGCCACTTGTTTGGTTTCTGACACATCACCAGCTTGTGTGTAAATCACTCATACCCTTCTCATACTAACAGCTGTTAGTCATTAGGCTATTTTATCTGGAGTGTCACACTTCATGGTATGAAACTAAATAGCAATAAATATACCTAGTCAAACGTTTTGAGTTGTTTTCACCCTCATTTATATAAATACATATATATATATATGTGTGTGTGTGTCTGTGGTTATTTTTATTTCTAGTGGATGGAATCATATTTGTGATTGATTGTGGTTATTGCAAGCTAAAAGTTTTTAATCCGAAGATTGGTATGGATGCTTTGCAAGTTTACCCAATTAGTCAGGTTAGAATTAACCACTGTTTTATTAAGTTAGCAGCATGTAAAGAGCAAATTATTATTTATGGTGGTCCAAACCAGTTTGTTCCAAAGCATTAATATAGTTTAAGGTTTGCCAATGAACTGGAGTGCCATAATACAGTATGCCCATACCTGGCTTAATTAGAATGGATTTAATAAGTAATTTTCAGTTAACTTTACGCCAGAATTATGGTCTACAAGTAAAAAAAAAACTGGGGATGGTTTTCCATCTGGCACAATACAGGCCAAGATTTTTAAATGGATGTATTAAAAAATGCAAAAAGAAAATTTTAAATGCTCAAACATCAAGAAAGATTAGTGTTAACTGTAAATAATAACAGTCAAACAATGTTGTATTATCTAGGCAAATGCTAATCAGAGATCAGGAAGAGCAGGTAGAACTGGACCTGGGTAAGTTTGAAAGTATTATCAGTACTCAAGAAACTAGTTTTAAGTTCGGTCGATAATTTTTGTTCTTCAGGCAGTGTATTCATTTGTACACAGAAAATAACTATAAACATGAACTCAAATTCAATAAACTAGTTTTAAGTTCTGTCCGTAATTTTTGTTCTTCAGGCAGTGCTTCCGTTTGTACACAGAAAATAACTATAAAAATGAGCTGCTGATTACAACAGTTCCAGAGATACAAAGGACTAATTTATCTAATGTTGTATTGCTGCTCAAGTCTCTTGGAGTGCAAGATCTTCTTGAATTTCATTTCATGGACCCTCCACCACAGGTATATGACTTCAGAGAGGTTATTAAAAAAGTATCACAGGAAGATAGATATATTAATGTATATATCCAGTAATAATGCATTTTAGTGTTGCTCCTCAAGCAAATTTTTAAAAGAAAATGATAACAGTGATGCATTATGACAAACTGATCGTTAACATGCACGCACTCACCTCTGTGACACATACGACTGCCTCTTATGATGCCCAAACCGGATACAAATACATAGGTGAACCTAACATTTACTCTTCAGTTGACTCTTAAGATGACCGTGCTAAGACCTTTAAAATGTCAATCACTTCCCCCAACAGCCTTTCTGAAGACTACACTAACCTAGACAATCAACTCCCATGATATATTTTGATCATAATACCTGCAATTTGACTGGTTCATGAACTCTTGGATATTTCAAATACTACCATGCTCCGAGGAAGAAGTTAAAAACCTTATTTGCTTCAAGTAAAAAAGTAAAGTTTTCAGTAAAATGTGTAGATAAAGAAAATTAAGCCAAATTCTTGCCGTTTTTTGATTGTTTGGAAAAATTGCAAAACACATCGGAAAACGTCCCGAATTCTAGAGTGTCTGCGTAGTTTTAACTTTTCTGGCTAAACCTGGCTTATGTAGTAAGAAGAGAAATGTCTAAAATACAGCCTTTACATTTGCTTCTCAAACTCATTAATAATTTATAAGAAAAACACAAAGGAAATCAGTACTGAGACGGCATTTGGATACATAGTCTTAATTAGCATAAAATTTCGACAACTTTAAACCCTCCTTAAATACGGATTCATTTGAGAAGCCAATCATACTCTCGGAAGTTGTGTTTGATCTGATTTCCAAACACCTCGAAGTTGGTTAATAAAGCTCGGATATCGCCTCGTTTTTCAATTCACTTCTCCGTGTTTGGATATCAAAAACACTCCTCGTCTGTTATATATTACATAAAAAGACATTTAATTTTACTTGATCTAGCATATATAATGCTCAATCAACAGGAGAAAAAAATGCACTACTGCTTATCGTTTATGTCTTTCGTTTAGGATAACATTCTTAACTCAATGTATCAGCTGTGGATCCTTGGTGCTCTCGACAATACTGGTAGCTTGACACCTCTTGGTCGACAGATGGTTGAGTTTCCATTAGATCCTGCCATGTCTAAAATGCTTATTGTGTCGGTTGATATGGAATGTAGTGATGAAGTTCTAGTAGGTTAAATAACATCTTGAACAAGTTTAAAAACTTTGTTATTCCAATAAGGGATGTCTATTTTATGTTGTTTCTGTTCTTTCCTTTTTTAAAGCAATTAGAATTTTTTTTTATGCTGCGATGAACCTTTTCAATTAGATCTAGAGTGGATTATCTTTCACGTTTAACGTCAACATATATATATATAAGATGTAAAAAGGGTGAATTTAATGTGAAGAATATTTAAAAAAAAAACGAATCACTTTGAAAAACGCGGTTCTCTTTAGAGAACTCTGTGGTGACTCAAAATAACTGAACTACACATGATGGCACGTTTCTTACATTAAAATTTATTTTGAAATGTTCTCCAGACCATTGTTTCCATGTTGTCGGTACCGGCAATATTTTACCGACCAAAAGGAAGAGAAGAAGAGAGTGATGCCATCAGAGAGAAGTTCGCGGTCCCTGAAAGTGATCATTTGACGTATCTTCATGTTTATCAACAATGGAGATCTAATGGGTGAGTGGTATCTTATATTCTACTGCAGTTTTTATTCCATTTTATTTTCCTTCATCCGCGTTCTCCTTATTTTAAGAACTAGATCAAACACAAGGAAGTTTTTTCATCTGGTATCCAAACAGTAAGAGGATTGAAAGATACAAACTGCTGTGTCGAATTGACAACTCTTGAAACCACAGAAAGATTGGGCTCTGTGGGTGACCTGTCTGAGATGGCGTTGGATGAAAAGTTTACAAATGCAACCATCACCAATCATAGGTCACGTTTGTTTCCCATAACCCAGTCCCTCCACGGTTCTGAAGTGGCCAAATAGATTAAGAATGAAAACGTCATCCTCGTGCCTCATCTAACGACTCCACCAAATCCATATTCTAGGAGAAATGGGGTGGAAAGTGTTGGAAATCCAGCATGTTAATTTGAATTTTCAGTTTGCAGTTTGAAACTATTAAAGTCTTTGGAAATTTTTGCTGATCAAACTGTGGAACGCCATGGACTCACAGTTTGATCAGCAAAAATTCAAGAATTAGGAATTCAGCATATCTTTGTTTGGCGTATGTTAATTTAGCTTGCATATACGAACCCCCGCATCTCATGACTGATTTGAATTGTTTTAATTTTATGAATTATTGATGAGTTTTAGAGGTTCTTTTCCAGACTGCAAATTAATAAACTTAATGTCTCACATCCACCTCCTGAACGTCTTTTTCCAGGTACTCTGGCCAGTGGTGCTCTGAACATTTTATTCACGTGAAAGCAATGAGAAAGGTACAGTACACCGATTCTTGTAGTACATACTGGGTCTTTAGTTTGGTTGCAGTTATGCTCTCGTCAAGAAATATTGTATATTCGTCATAGTATGTGTATACGGCTGTCCTTCGTTGCCGAAGATGACTGTCTTGTATTTGGGTTGGGGTCTGTCTTAAACAAGCTCTCTGGTGGGCAATCAGGCCCGCTCGGGATCTGCAGTGACGCTGACAGTTGTTGCATTGGAAACTGCGACGGAAATTGCGAAACTGCAAATTGCGATGGAGTGTATGCGACGGCAGGAGCTCTGCACACAGGCGGCTCGCATTTGATGGTGGTAACTCTGGCTGACCCCTGAGCACCAGCTTGTTGAGGCAGCAACGCGAGTGTCCAGGCAGCCCTCTTTAGGGATAGCACTGCCTGCCCTGGTAAGAGTGAAACATAGTGGCAACTCATATTTAATAGTAATTCATTGAAGACATGGTAATTTGGTGAAAGTAGTACACTCAAGACGTTTTGCAGGTTAACCTCTTCCTCCATAATTTTTGCCCTTTTCCTTTTGTTCTTCCAATTGTTCTATTGTTCCAGCTTGTTGTTCAAGTTGAGTTAGGAAGCAGTGCTAGCTACAATGTTTTTCAGTTTTGTCGGTTTGTTCTCGATCATCAAGGTTCGCGAGGTGCGTGGTCAGCTGAAGGACATCATGGTTCAACATCGCCTGTCGGTTCGTTCTTGTGGAAATGACTGGGATGTCATAAGAAAGTGTATTTGTTCATCATACTTTCATCAAGCAGCTAGACTAAAGGTACGTTTCAACCATTCCATTCCTGCAACGTTATTAATCCATACGTGGTTTTTACCACTTAACGATACCGACTAGTAATTAACTTGGTGTGTTTTTAAGGGTATCGGAGAATACGTGAACATGCGCACAGGAATGCCCTGTCATTTGCATCCAACCAGCGCTTTGTTTGGAATGGGTTTTACTCCTGATTACATTATATACCATGAACTGGTTATGACGTCCAAGGTGAGTTCGATTTTTTTCATGTTTATTTCTAATTAGTACATGATTGCTGACGAGCTACTATATCTGTGTATGTGCCATACGATGAGCAGTTCGCTGTACATTATCGTGCCGACATGTTTTCAGGAATACATGCAGTGTGTTACATCCGTTGATGGTTATTGGTTGGCTGAACTCGGACCCATGTTTTACACCGTGAAGGAATCCCTTAAGACGAGACACGTAAGTATTTCCAGGTCTTTACATTACAACGGATGGTTTTATCAAGCTTACTTTTTTTGGAAACGAGTTTCGGGTACATCAGGTAGTGACTTCTCGGTTTAGAAATTTCTTTCACAGTCTCATGAGATTTTCACTGTGACTGGTTACAAGTTATTCACTTAGATTTTTTTTTTTTAATTGCCGAAGGAAAAACGTCTGGTTGCTAAAGAAAAACTTTTAGAAATGGAGGAAGAAATGGCTGAAGCAAATGCACAGCTCAAAGCACGGGAAGCAGAAAAATTAGAAAAGGTTTCATCAGTACGGTAAGCATGCAGTATTTAAACCTTGAAAGACAGCCTCGGTAAAACAACGTAAGTACAATCCTAGCAATTGTTGTCAACATTTGTGTTGCAGCTTGCCATGAACGTGTTTTCAATGTTAAACAAAAATTTCTCTTACCGATTTATAATAACAAAAGAAAACAGTATAAACGGTTCATATTTCACGGCTGGAAAAATTCCATATTTTTTTCTTTATACTCAGAACCTGACATCATTGATCAGGCGCTAATTTTTTGCTTGTAAATCGGGTGTGGTTTGCTTTCACTACAGTAGTGTGTGCTGGAGTGTTTGTGATGAACAACTGGATTGGTAATTTTTCCTGCTTGTACGATTTTCCAGGTCCCAGATTGTTACACCTGGGTTGAAAAAGCCTGGTACACCACGACGCACTCCTCTTCGCTTTGGACTCTGATGATGCATATGATGGTGCAAAGTTTCAACCATACACAAGACTTGATGCCTGAATTGATAATAAACTGTGTTCTTACTGAGTCCTAATCCAGATACTTCATCTCTTAAGTCTCAAAATAGATCTTTTTGGATTCATTACTATAATTGAATTTCTTAGTTTTTTTGTACTTAAATAATTTTTATGGTTTATTATATATTAAAATGTTCTCTACAGTGGACATTGATTGATGGTGACCTTCAAGTACTTATTCAATCAGGAAGGAATAAGGTTCTTAAAATTCCTTTGGTATTTGTAAGTAAAATAAATTAGGTGTAAGAAGCAGATAAAGGTAACCATATGTCAGATATAAAATAGAATGGATACAGTGACTTGTAATGTTAGTAAGTATATATGATGGTCATGGAATGTACATTAACCTTACTCAAATATCACCATTAATGAGTATGTGAATACCATAGTTTTGGTCCAGTTTTTGAGAGCACATTAGACAAATTAACTCTGTAAAATTGAGCTATTGCAAGACCACAAACATGAGTTTATCAAATAACTTTTTGGTTGACACCTCCAGGATCTCCCAGAATTGTTACGATTAGGATAGCCAAGAAACTGCACGAAGTACCAACTGACATACAACTCTCCACTCATCACACAAATGATCTCTTCCATTATCCAGTAGCACTTTTATTCAGTGAAAGGCATTTGGTGGGTAGAAAGCAACCCTAAACAATAATGGCTTTGTGACTATACGACCAATCCAAACTCTGCATATGACTAATGGAAGATGTTTGTCCATTTACTTTTTGCTCCTCCTGTACCTTCCTTGCCTAAATCTAATCATCCAGTGTAAAGGACTGTCTTGGAGTTAGCCAAATTCCTTTTTTTAGTGAGCTCTGTCACTGTATGTATAAGATTAGAATTTGAAATGTGAAGAATAATATTAAAACAAATTCACTTCACTCTGGTATTTTACTCATCAAAAGGATGAACCCTGGACATTAAAGTACCAAAATGAGCCTACTCATAAGACATTTATATAATAAATGCAACAGAATATGTAATTTTATGTTACTCACCTATAATGATATCCCAATTTAATTAATGGTCATCAGCCATCCTCATCCCCATCATCAAATGACAGTAATTTGCTATTTTTAACTGCTTTTACATTTACATTTGATTTCTTTTTCTTCCCTCCTTTCTTTGCATCTCCCTCAGTAGAAAGTCTTTTGACTGGCTTTTTAAAAACTGGTTTATTATTTTCATCATCCCAAGAGGCTATAACAGAAATGAAAATTGTTAATCCACATACTTCAATCATGGAAAATTATTGACACACTGAGGTTTTCAATGTCTGCATATTGAAAAAATAAAATAAAAATAATACCAGACTCTGGATTAACTGCTAGGGCAGTAATGTCACAAGAATTTCTGGCACATCAGGGTCGACATTAGTACCCCTCTGGCCTCTATCCTCCAAACATCTAAGGTCTAGCAGTACTCCAGTGAAATACTTTTTGATTATAAGAAGCAAGACAGTGCATTTAATGTGTACTGAACCAAATAACTGAATTACTTAACCTATTGAACTCGTAGGATGAGTATACTCGTCTTGAAAAAACGACGTTAAATAGTGGAAATAAATTTTCCATGAGTTTAACAGGTTAACATATCATTTCTGTTGTTACTATCTGCAGATTAGTCCTGCTTATATGCATGCATGTGTCCTTACAGTATCTGCCCCCCCCATTTGTGACATCACAAATGTCACAATATTTCAAGCCTCTACTATAATATCACATGGAAGCTTGAAAATACAGCAAAAAATATACTTGCCATTCAACATATTGAAAAAAGCATAATGGTGTAGGTAGTCTGAAAATTACATTTATGGGCCTTAATAATTAGTCTAATGATGAAACGTTGAAAAGACCAATTGGTTAAAAAATGTATATCTAACCAATTAAAAATGGCTTGAGTGTTTTTATCAATAGTTTGCACATAAAGTCATGGTAGCCTTCTTTGTTAAATACTAACAAAAGAATCTCAACTTCTATCACACATTGAACCAAGATAGCCACCATATCATTATCTTCCAAATTGCTAGGGACTAATTGCCAACCAGCTATACCGTGATAGAAACACTAATGATGTCATTTCGATTGCAAACTATTCATGGAGAGGTGGGTCAAACTGCACATGCTTTTCCTGTGTGCAATTTGACCCATCCCACCCAGGGTAGGGCTCATTTTGATTCTGCTATGAAGGAATTAACTTGCCATGGATACAAGGAAAGTTGAAGTTGTTGCTTTTAAGAAGGGTAATGATTTTATATATCTTCAAAATTGCAGAAGTCATCAAGAAACCATGTTTGATGGTAGACCAACATTCATACTATGTACCTGTGAAAGATTTATGGCTGAATGACTATTTTGAGGGAAGATGTTTGATTTCAAGTGTTGGGTGTCCCAATATGGTGTGCAGCCTTATTTTTTATGTAACACTGTTAAAATGCCCACACTACAGGCTCACCTCCCACTTGCACCCACTGCACCTTGAGACTGGGCTGCCTGAATTTTCTATGTACCATACCCACTGACTGACCACTATATAACTCAACTGCAGATCTCTGATACTGTTACATTGGCAAAAGTGTCCTTAATTGACCAGCACCATCTCGATGAGTCATCCAATAAGTTTCAAAGAGTAATACTGCATAAAAAACATTCAGAATTATCTTCCAATGGGAAACTTGTAAAAGATGTCTGAACTTGGTCAAATTGTTGGTTTACCAACAAATGTTTTTAGCCTTCAAAACGCTTTTCTCTTGAACTTGGTCCCATGCTCCTTTTCCAGCTCATGAAACACATCTTACATGGGACTGGTTGACGAGGGCTTATGACCCACCAAGTTGGCGGATTTTTGAGGCCATTTTCCAGAGGTTCATCCATGGTCCAGTTATACAGAAGTCAGTAACTGTGCCTCCATGGCACCAGCCTCCTTAGCAGTAAAACGCAAAGTAAAGAGGAATTCTTATAATGCTAACTTCTGTCTTATTATTTTTCTACCTACATTACCTGTGGTCATGTTTTCCTTCTGGTGTCTCTCCACCTCTTCTGCTGTCATGTCTCCTTCCTTTAGCACAACAATGACCGGTTGCTCCTCTTTATCTTGTCTGTCTTCACTTTTGTCGTCAGAATTCTCCTGATTGTCGGAGAATTTATCGTTTATATGTGCTGGTTCTTGGTACCCAACCCTTTCCTTAAATTTCTTTAAGAATGAAGGAACTTCAGGTTGAATAAATTTGATGTTTCGTTTGGAAGCCATATTGGAACATTCTGGTGGGTTGGATCCCAGTCTCTTTCGCGGCAGGATGTCTTATCTTGACGTTCCCTCGACGAGTAAAATCGTCTGGCGTTACCCAGAGTAAAATAATTCAAGATTGATGTTGCCGGAAAAGAGTTAATATTCGCTCTGATCTTCTCAGATTTGGGTTTTAATTTTGGACAGTCAGGTCACAACACTGGAATTATAAGCAAAACCCTTTCAAATTGAAAAAAATCTAAACCGGTCTAGACCGACATATCCTCCAAGAAATGGTGACATTAAATTTTGGCAGCTAAATGAGCAGTTGTCCAGTTACTTAGGAAATGTTAAAACACATTCACCATTCCTTTTTACCAGCTCATAACGTGCCTCAGGCGCTACCAAAGGAGGTGGGGATGTGAGGTAGCCATCTATCTCTTGGGATTTAAAATAACGAAATAGAACCAATACATTATGACATGCAATCGAGTACTAGAGATTTATACGCATGGTCAATATCTGTAGACAGTATGTACACCATTTGTGTTGGCAGAAGTGTACAGAATCGCCAACTGCGCTCTACTCCGAAAGTCAACAGAACAACAGAAGGACGTGTGAGAGAACTTTATTGAAAAAAACAAAATATGTATAGATAGATTTACATTACTTCTCTAAGCTGGCTATTTTACATTTATTTAATAGTTAAATATTTATCAAACCTCTTTATTAACGGCTTCCTAAATTCGACTAGCGGTTTGTGTTCCGATACTTCTGATGGGTCGATTGATTGGATCGAGGTTTGCGTTTCCTTTAGTTAACGTTTTAAGGGTGTCCTTGGTAAATAAGAGACAACCTTGGATAATAAATAAGGTGCGTATTGAAATACATCTCATAGTTACTTAATCTGGCGTCTCATTTCCTTTATCTGCTTGGGAACTGAAATTTTGCTCAGTTGTGACCTTGCAAGGCTAAATTCTTCAAGGAAAGGCTTCAGTTAGGTTAATTCTATCTTTTGACAGTCTCTAATCATTCCACCAGTACTTCGGAAAACTGAAGATAACATAATTGATGTCGTGCTTTGATTTCAGTAGTTTGCAGTACTAACTTTCAATAGCTTTGACACGTTACTTTAAAATAAAATGACCTGCTCATGCATGTTGCTGTGATTATTCTTTTTTCTTTTTATTGATTATTTCCAGTGGAAACACTCTCAGCTTTAGATATCCACCCACTAACTTCAACGCCTGACCAACAGCCTTGTAAATTGATCGACTGAGCCAACGAGGGAATCTTTCAACCAAGGAATTAACACGGTGTAATTACCTCGTTGCTGTGCTTCTAGTTCCCGTCGGAACTCGTGACTAATCATCTCAACTCCACTTCTAATTAGCATTTTAACACCTTCTAATGACGTCACGAACTCACATAAAACTTCCCCGCTCATTGGTCCTTTATTAGGAGTGTTCTGATAAGCCTTGTCTAGTCGCGCCAAATCACGAAGGAACGATTTGTATCCACCGAAGACATTATAATCCTCGTTATTCAACCGCCGATTGATCGGTTCGTACAGTTCTTTGATTAGATTCGAACAAAATTCCTTAGATTTTCTTTTGTTCTCCCCTTCGTAAAAGACACGAATATCCCGCAAGGTCTCCTAGAATACGCAAGAATGTAAATACATTACACTTGCTAACAGTTTATGTTCCTGGAACGGATCACAGAATAAAGTCCAATTTCCATTACGTTAAAATTTTTGCCTGCATAGCTTTTCACGTCTGTTTCATTGGTCGCCAGGAACACTTGAGTTCTGGAGAGCCAATGAGAAACTAGAAAAAGGGACTAAGTGCGGGAAAATCCTGCCTAGTCGGAATAAAGCCAAGAAAGTTGCTAACACAGCTTGGCAAATCGAAGTTTGTGTGTCAAACTTAGCCAAGCAGTCTGACAACTGCTGTTGGCAAGTTCACGCATGCCAATTCGAATTTGCCAACTCAAGCTTCCAAAATGTCCGACAAATGGAATAAAAACTCACATAGTTATCGTTAGTTTTGGCTTAAAATATTTTCGAGGTCATTTCAATGTAAATTTTGTCAATTCTATAAATCTACAATCCCAAGCAAAATAGAGCCTCGAAAAAAATCCTGGTTTCCAACTCAGCGTACACCCTGTTAAGTACACTACAGTTTACGAAATGCGGGTTGACTGGGGCTGTCTTGGATGCGAGTTTGTTGCAGGTTGGGTTGTATCTTGGGCATTAGACTGATTCCCGTTCCAATTTACTTACAATTAGCTTTTTCACCATTTCTACGGAATTTGAAGCTTTCTGAAGAACTTTGTGTTTCTTAAATCGCCTCATCGCTTCTTCTCGTAGGTAAGAACAGAGTTTGTCGAGTTCATCTGTTGACACAGGCTTCGTTAATTGTTTCTCTATCTTTTCTTTGTATTCCGTTATTATACTTTCCTTTTCTCGGATGAATTCGGCTTCTATAATGTGGTTTATAATACTAGGAATACTAGGTGTGCGTCCACTGTTCAAAGCATTTACATAGCTTTCTGCCAGGAGATTTAAATCTAGAAGTAATAAAAATATCATGATGCAGGAGTAAAGACACCACAGAACGAGCGTTGCGGACATAATGCTTCGAACTGTCTACTCAGAAAATAACTCGAATCCACTAACGTTATTATTAGTGCTGCCAGAAATATTTGAGGAAACCTGCTAGCACAGGGTAGAGATTTTACCGCTCAGAAAAGTTTCTGATCCCAAAACGAGAATCGAACGGCCCGTAACTTTGCTGGTGAGACGCCGTAACCACTGAGTAACTGGGACTCAGATGTCCTATATGTACTAGAAAGTGCTGGTGTTAACTGTACATATCTCAAGTCCAACTACTTCAGATGTAGTCTACGTTCTGCCATCTAAATGCCATCAGCTCAATGGCTAGAGCGTCAGAAGGCTACGGGTTCAATTACCGTGTAGAGCGCAGAGAATTGTTTCTTGGTAAAATAGCTTAAGGAAGATTTTCAAAAGGTTGTTTTCTGCCTTTTCAAGTGATTTTTTGCCTGTGTTTCAACTAGGGGTAATGAAAAAACGGCGAAGAGTCGCGTAGGAGATTAAAACAGACGTAAAAAATTGCCCTCTATGGGCGGCCATCTTGGTTTCATATTTCACTGGTCAATTAGCGATCCATATATAGAGACAACTGGTGTAAACTTCTACAGCCATCTTAGTAAATGTTACTCAATGGTTAGAACGTCACATAGGTCATAAGAAGGTTACAGATTGTACACACGTAAATCCTTTCCTCAGTATCTCAGTGCATGTTGCCCAATGGTGGGAGTGTCTGAATGGGTTATAGACTAAAGTGTACCGGGTTACTTATGAACAGGAGTAAACATGCATTGATTCCACCATGAGTTTAAGGTCATTTGCTGAAGTGAGATTGAATGCAAGAGTGATTATAGTCAAATTTAACTCATATATAACTCTAATCTCTATATATATTGATAATTTAATTATAATAATTTGATATATATATATATAGAGATTAGTGTTTATCATGACTTTTCCTAACAGCAAAAATAGTACTAAAAGACAGTGTAGAGCTAAGATGGGAAAGTGTCTTGACTATCCAAGGAGCTAAATAATAAGTTTACTTACGATGTCCTTGAACTTTGAGATCATTGACACTTTTTACCGGAGAAGAAGTAAGCGCACACTTTACAAAACGATGAACTTCTTCAATAAACGCTGGACGAAATTCATCTTCAGGAAGTTGGTTCAGGTCGCTTAATTTTTCTTCATCGATGACAGGTCTGAAACGAGAATGTATTATACTTTAGAATTTGTTTGTTTAACATTTAAAAATCCGATTTTCTCCTGTGAAGTGACGGGTTTAAAGGTCATTCACAGGACAATAAACCATCCGGATTGGTTTTTTTTTTCATGTCTACTTGCCTTTTTAAAGTGAAACATTTTCTCGTCGGGAAAAATTCTCGAATCTTTTTCCTCACTTCATTTCTGTGAACATTTCGAGCTCCAGGTTTGTCTTTTAACGCTTGCTCTAAGTATTCATCTGCTGTGCACGGACGATGGTCGATCTTCAAGCTCAAGCTAAAGTCCCTAACGACCCAAATGAAGGAAGGAAAGAATCCGTCAGTATCCTCAATTGTGCTGTCCTCGCATTGCTCTTGGATTTTATTAATTCGGATGAACTCTGTCATTTGTGTCACCAGGCTGTGAATAGAATAGTTAATGTATTGTGAAATTTAAGATTATGTAAAAAATTATTTATGTAAAAGTTATTTAGGACTATCTAGAACCATGAAGGCACAAAATGATGAATGGATCACAGAAGCAATTACCTCAAATTCTGAATTGCATTCTCGTCAATGGCGTTCAAGCTGTTGTACACAACACAGCTACTCAATAAGACCGCCAGTGCAAACACATGAACGTCTTGATTGATCCCATCTTCTTTCTCTGTATCTCCAAGTCCCTCACTATCAAGTACCGCCAAACAGAGTTGATTATTGAGAGGATGATCCCGGCACCAGATCCAGATACCTTTGGTGTTTGCTTCAGTCGAATCACCGATTGAGAAACCAGAGTGTCCAAATAGACGGTTCATTAGAAAGGATTTACCTGAAAAACGTAAATCATACTTTTTATCTTATACCACACTTCTTACAGCTACAAGAATGTAGCGGTAATACGAGCTGGGAGGTTGTCAGCTTACGAGCGGCTTGCGGAGAATTGAGGTGGGAATTTTCACCTTCCTACCCCAATTCCCTGTGAGTCGCTTGCGGGCTACGAGGTTACAGAGACTATCATATTCAGATAAACTATTCGTCAAGCTTCCCTATGCACGAATTTGTTTAACATTCAAGTCCTTCCGTTATCATATCGTGGCTTCTGCATTGGCAGCTCATTTGCCTTTAACATTTTAAACTTAGGTCGCAGGTTACAAATGCAAAACCATGTTCACAAAATCCACAAAAAGAATATTTTGGATGATACTTTCGACTAAATATTTCGTACATTACCCGTGCTTCCCTTACCTGTTCTGTACAGCCCAGCAACGCTAATAATGACCAGCGGTTTCTTTATACGACTCAACATATCCCCTGCAGAAGGATTCAGAACAAGTCGACCCTGGGACACACTTTGAATGAATGGTAAGGGTTCAGGAGTGTACATTGCATTGTAGTCAGCGGTAATGGAATTACTCCTTTTAGGAGGCGATGCACCCAAGTTCCTTTCGTGATGATTTAAGATGGTTTCTTTTGGCTTGATATTCTCGGCTGACTCTTGAACATTCATGGTAAGACTTTGGCCCAAGTAATTTTTTTCGTTTTGTGTCTTCGGCGAGTCACCTTAAAACGAGTGTTGAGGTTTCTGCTCGCATTAGCTGAATAACACCTTTGTTTCGGCTTGTTAAAAACCCAGGAGCAGACGGAAGACACTTTGCCGTCCACGATAATTATTTCAATCCACTCTTTCCCTCAAAATCTTCAGGAACCCTTCAACGTCCGGAATAGACAGCAGTCGTCTACGAAAATAAGTAAAGGTTAAGTGTGGACAACATCTTCAAACACGACCACACAGTGGTGCATGGATAAGCGCTTTTTTTTGGATGAAAGCAGTGCTTTTTTTCAATTCGATGAAAAAATAGATTAGTTCACTTTTGCTGGTCGTTTAGGAGAATTTATCTTTTGACCTTAGTAAGCGAATCAGAAACGGCCTAAGGGTCGTGTGCTTCCAAAAAATACATAAACGAAAAATTATTTTTTAGCTGAGGATGTTCCTGATTTGATAAAGACAGCCTTCGCAGCACTCCGTTCATGATACTGGAAGTTAGTAAGCGAATGCTATTTATAAGATATTCCTGTTTTTAAAGGGTTATCTTGTAAAAGAATTAGAAGATATTTTTACGTGTTCCCGTAAAGTTGTAGTGCTAGTGGATGGTTAAAAAAAGTCGAAATAGCTGTTGGAACACTCGCACCTTGGGCTAGTATTCCTTCTGTTAATTCTCATTCTCCCAAACTTAGACTCGTATTGCTAGAACTCTATGGAAACACGAAAATGTCTTTTCTTTCTTAATTAATTACAGCAAAAACATATTTATTTTTAAACATTAGACAAATCAGCTGACTGTATGATGAACTTACTTACTATAGTTACGGGAATAAAGAGAGAGAAATGTGGTTAAAGGCAACAAAGTTCGTATGGGATGAATGTCTAAATTAATTCCACCACGAAAGAGAAAAGGATACGTTGTACGCTGCAAACAGATGAAACAAGAAGATATTGTATCCACTGCTAACTGAAAGTTCAACAGTTCAAAGAATATCAAGTTTCGTCTCGTTTAACTATACAGAAAGAAGGAATGTTCATCGTAGAAACATCTCTACAGTACTCGATTATGTTTATTTGCTTGAAGAAATGTACACACAACAGTGTACTAGTTACTGCGTAGAAAATTGAGTCAGACTACGGGTTATGTGTATAAGTTGTTGACCATTTCACCATAACGCCGTCGCTCGACCCGATGATCACATTGTCTGAAAGCTATTATCTAAAAGGCTACCCAGTCAAATTGTTCGTATAGCGCCGAATGGTTAGATACATATTGAATTCAACGACACCTGGTGTTGTGTTGAGTTATTGTTGTCTTGAAAAAAGATGTCATTTTGTGCTCACATAGATACTAGTAAAGCCTACCTACCTTCATAGAACCTACCATAACAAAATCCTGTGTACTTGAAAAATTAAAGCTCCAACGTTTTATAAGCAGATTACCTCTAGGTTCTGCATTAGTTACGATCAAACTTGATACGACTGCCTTCCCACAAACGTCTATTTAAAGTGTTCACGACTGACTGCATGATGTGGACTTTGGACCTTGGCCTTAGTCTGGTGACGCAGAATGTCGGAAGTGCACACGGCAAAATGTTACGATATTCAAATCACATTCAATATCATTTTATGTGAAATTAAAACTACCATGCAGTTAAACGTATTTAGTGCTTGTATGTAAGCTAGGTTGAAAAAAAAATCCCATCAAAATCAAAAGACTGTCAACAGTGAAGGTGGTCTGGATTCTCAAGTCATTATTCTCTATGCAGAGCCGAAGAGCTAAATTTAAGATGTGTACAAGACCAAAGAATAAGAAGACTGTAGGAAAACTAAAGTTCGTAGAACTATTGTTTCGAGCGAAGGTCCTTTGTCGGAGTCACGTTTGAAGGGCCTTCGCTCCAAACGTCAGTTCTACGAAAATTTAATTTTTCTGCCAGTTTCCCAAACCTTTTTACTTTATTCACGTCGTCAGTTCAACACTGTCCACACAGCACTATATTTTTATATCATTTATTAAATGTAAGATAAACCGACAATCTTTGACTAGTGTGGGAATGAAGTATAACAGTTACTAACAAGCTGGATGCGTTGAATATTAAGATCTCTCGGAAATGAACGATTCTATTTTTTTGCAAATTCATTGGATAGCCGATAGGCAAAAATCAACGCGAAGACGATTTTAACCTGTAGTAACAACCATACATATCTCTGTAAGTGTACAACAGTATATGAGAAAGCAAAAATAGTAAATGTGCTGCTGTATATATGGTTATGTACATATGTCCACTTAGTTGGAAGTCCTCTTCCACCATGAGGATAATTCTGATATAATTCTTTTTGTAGGAAATGAAGAATTGACACAACTCATTTCAAATTAAGTTGCATTAGTAACTTAACATGGTTCAGACATGAATAACAAAGCCTTCGCCTCATGGGTTTGTTGAAGATACTTTTCGTTAGACACAGAACCGGTGGTTTCGTAAAAATATTGTTTCAATTAAAGCACTTATTACTGCACACACTTGGTTATTAGCGTTGCACCTGATTTAACAGAGTGTAAACTGAACGCCAGTCACGCCGCGAGCATGTAGTACGTCTATCCTAACCTCGTGAAACTTGGTTTATTCACAGAACTTATGACAGTCACGTTGCAGATCCACTAAGTCACGAATTGATTGAATTAATTAATAACGATAAAGTCAGATGAAGTGCCTTATTTTCCGGTCAGGTCCAAAAACAACAAATATTTCCTCAACAGTATACGAGTGTGTTGTTTACATAACCGCCATAAGCGTGTAAAGAACTCAACTTTTTCCTCCTCATTGTTGCCATTTGGAAACTTTACTATTTTAAAGTTGTAAATGTGGTAGCTTGGTGTTATATAGACGTAATTAGGAACAGACTATTTTATTTCAGTTGTGTGTTGGGGGGTGGACAACTAGCAAAAATGCCGGTAAGGCAAAAGTGAGGGGAAAAATAATTCTAGCACACCTACCTAAAGCAACAAATATAATCAAGCAAGCCCTATCTTGGGAAAGAAAGCAAATGAAAAAAATTCTTCATGAAACAGGTGTAAAAAAATGCAAAGAAAAATTGCTCAACCGCCCCACAAAAATATAATGGTCTGTCCCTTAACTCCTTGGTCACGGTGGGTTTTCCCTTTGACGAGTAAAATGGTCTGAAGTTAGCCAGAATAAAAAGTCTCTATTAGTCACTAATCGGGCGCCAAGATTTTTCCGATAAAGATGGAGGCTTGCACGAAAACGAGGCTCATGTTCAAACCATATTCAGGGAAATCTCTTACATGACCGCTATTGAGGAAACATCAGCACTTGGACACAGAAATAACTGTGAAATATGTTCAAACTCAGACGTTTCCCAGCCGACGGTCATGCAACTGACTCACGAGTCTCATTTCAGTTCAAGCCGTCATCTTTATGTTCTATACGGATACCCTCAAGCTATTTAACTCAGGAATGTTTTTCTGAACTCCTGAAGAGAATTCAATTTCAATTTATTTAAATAAGTATTTGAATTGTACAGGAAATAAACTACCCACATTTAGCATAAGCTATTTTTTTAAGCGGGGAATTGAACCCGCAACCTTCCGATAGCCCATGAGACGCTCTAACCATCGAGCTTCATGGAATCAGATGGTGAGCTGAGGTTACAATTTCAACTGGTAGCTGAACGGTTAGGGCGCTTCGCCGGAAATCCAAACGTTGCGGGTTCGACTCATTTCAAGGGCCTCAGAAAAAGTTTTTTCAATTAACAACTTAAGAACATTCTTTTTTTTTGCTCAGTGAAACTTGTCGAATTATGATCAGTTACAACTATCTCTATCTAATTGTTTGATAGCGATCGGTACGAAATACCAATATTCATTTTAGATTAAAGTTTTAAATTACTAAACAATTTATCGATTGGGTTTTTTGTTTCTATGTTTGCTTGCTTGTCGGTTTGTTGTTTTCGTTCGTTCGTTTATCCGTCCATTCAAAGTTTGCGGACGATTTCACCGTACGAAGTACATACATTTTAAAGTCACCGCTGGACCACCGTAACATCACAAATAAAATCGAAAGTCTTCATTTACCGACAGCTTTACCGACCCTCCCTGTTGCCGACCTAGTAATGGAAAAGCAGGGGGAACCCCACACCCCCGCACAGTACGCCCCTGAGTGGTTTGTCAGCTTTGCTCGCTCTTTAAAGGACTTCAAATGTTATCATGGCTTATTCACGACTGAACGCTTTTCTGAAAAAGATTGCTTGGCCAGATTGTCCATGCGGTGTAGAATAATTACCGATAAATATTGAATTCTACAAAACCCACTTTCGTACCTAATTCGTATACGAAAAGTAAAAACATATTTACAATTATGTCGTATGTAATTGTCTTAAAATATCACTTACCTACCTAAATAGTAACAACTACTGTAGTTAGCCCAACATATCTTTTAAAACAAAACCCTACGTACAGTACCTTAAAAAGTACAGTTCATATGTTTCCCAACGAGATTATCTTTAGGTTCATTATCAATCAAGATACCTGATATGACTGCCTTCCTCGGCTTTCGAGCAATAAGCTTTCACTGCTGTTCGCATGTTGTGGACTTTGTACCTCAGCCTTACTCTGGTGACGCAAAATGTGGGTGGTATACATGGTAATCGAAGGGCTCTTTAGGGCGAGGAATGGATGTAAAGAGGACGCCAAATAGAATTTACTAATAGTATATCTACAATAAGGTACAGTAGCCGAATCTGGGCCGTTGCAGTTGGTTGAGTGCGGAGTGTTAGTGGACCGAAGATTTAATTGGTTCGAAAATGGCCTGATGTTATTGGATGAGTTACATCATCACGAGACAAAGTTGCGTGGAGGATGTTACACTGTACCAAAAAATCATCGCCAGCTGACAGTTTAAAGAAATATAAAACAAATCATAAACTGAAAATAAACATCTTGAGAAACCCAAGATATGGATCAAGCAGTTGGACCAAGTCAAGTACTTGGTCTGATGATGACTTTAAAACAAGGTAGAAGTATAACCATTTGAACTTTCTTTCTTGTTTTTGATCTATATCTTGGGTTTTACAAGATGTTTATTTTCGGTTCATGTTTTGTTTTATATGTTGTAACGAGAAATCGTTAAAAAATGCGCCGAAGTTGCAGTTCTCTATCGTGTTTAGCCGATTTTACACGGGACGGCTTTAACTAGTGGCGACAACAAAGCAGTGTGGGATTGGTTGTTGAAAGCCTTGATAGTTTATCTGCTAGCCTGCTCGCAGTCCAAAATTTCGAAGAGAATTCGGGCTGCGAGTCGACTATTTTTCCGCGAATCAGTTGCAACTAACGAGTGAACAGTGCTATTCTGGCATCGAGCAACTGAGGCAAAATTTTATTCCCTGAAAAGAGAATACCCACTGGATAGCTGTATTCGGTGGATAAAAATTAAGTTCGACTGTTCAATGCATGGATTAGGCGGTTCACTGACCTGCAAAGCAGCCTGGTCATTTTTAACGCTACAGAAATGATTGGAATGTGTGCAAGTGCCCGCATGGACTCACAGATGATGCTTCGCAGTATTCACGAAGGAGAAATGTTACGATATTCAAGTAACTGAAGTGCTTTTTTATGTGAGATTAACACTTTACCTCAGTCTAACGTAGTTAGAGCTGGTATTTAAGGCTAGGTTGAAATAAAAGCGTCAAAACCAATGGTATAAGACTCCCACTCAACAACAAAGAAAGTTTGCGTTCGCAAGTTATGCGCGGCCGAAGAACCACGTTTAAGATGAGTCGACCATCTTTGGTTGGCGGTGGTTAATGTTTCAGATTCACATGTAATAACAAGATGCATGTTAAGAATATCAACATTCGTCGGAAATGAAATGAATGATACTATTTCGAAACCGACCGGACAAGCAAGAATCATCGAGAAGACGACGTAAGGTTGCAATCGTTCTGACATTATGTTAAATTAGTCAGCAAAGTCTGCAACGAAGCTAAGTACCTCTTGAAGCATTTGATCAAGTCATTAAGATTACAACTGACGTTTTATCCAGTATTAATGACAGCCTAATAGCAAACTTTCAAGTTAAGCTTGCTTTGACTCATGTCAGCTATTTTGTTTGGATTACACTGTGGTATAGAATTCGGCTCTGTGGTGCCTTTTATTCTGTACGGAAGGCCGCGTGAAGCACATCTTTACAAGAACAATACATGAAAGATCTTACCTAAAATCACCAAGAACTCCAGACCAACTTTATTATCATTATTCCAATTAGATACATTGCTCTCTAGAGGCTAAAATAGCTAGGTGCGTATCAAAATGTCAGTCCATCGCCAGCTCAGTCGCCACAGGAAGTTATTCGGTTCTGCATGAATACATTCGCAGAATGACTACAGACGCAAAAACCCCCTAAATTCCCTACGACAAGAGAGCCGATCTTCGACATAATCACGGTTTGCTGATCTCGAAAGATACAGAGAAGCGTTATTGTTGTCAAATGCAACGATATATCGTACGAGTTAAGTTGCAATGACATGTGATGTATATCGTGAATCTCTACCGGTTTCATACAACTCACATATACTGTAATAATACATTCACTTACACCATAAAAATACAACATACCATGGGGTTGATCCAAAAGTTGAGGAACAAACGACCAAAACAGTTTAATCGCACGTAGAGTTACGTTTGTTGAAGCTCTTGTAGAATATTTTGAAATCCGACACTCCGCTTCCCTTTGCATTTAATGCATTATTAATGGCAAGTATGAGCCGGGATTTGTTGCCATATTTATTGTGCGCTTCATACCCATCACATGTCCTGAAGTTTGAAACTAAAATAATAATTTTAGGAGAGTGTTTTAGAATTCAAGGGTAACTTTGCATTGTCTTAGGCATACTGGGAATTAGAATAAATCAAATACAAATTGAAATGGCATTTATTTAATTATGGCTGTTTAACACAATTTAAATATAGTAAATAACACAATTTTAAAACATTCTAACTCTATTTTGCCGCCTATACTGTTAGCATTTAAAAAGTTAAAAGTGATCTTTCGAATAAAGGACCACTTATTAAAAAACAAAAACCTGCAGCATTAATAGTGTTCATCCAGTAAAGACATCTTTGACGAAGACGGCACTGATATTTTAGGCAGTTATTGAACGTGATATCACCGAGTATTTTTCAACCTATTCTGCTACCCAAATTGTGATATTTTGTTATCTAATGTTGGTTTCTAGCTCAAAATTGTCTTATTTTCGGCTTAGTTGAAAGCATATCTTCAAATTGGCCAAATAATTGAGGCCGTTCCTACGGGAAAATCATACCAGAAACAGTTGTTGAATAATACTCACTCGCCGTCCTCCCTTTCGTACTTATGATGTTTATCTACTTATGATATGAGTAGTCTAGGATCTACTAAAAAGAACCTTAGCTTAAAGTAGAAATTTCACGAAAAAACGCAATTTAACTCTAGTGCTGACTTGGACAAAAATCGTAGTTAAAGTGCGAGTGGGCAATATACGATTACCAATTCCCAGGCTGCAAACCAGCAGAAAACTTGAGCCTTAACGACATCCTTTTTACTGGGTGATGTGTGCTTCGTCCTTAATCTTCGTGCTTCAGCAGTTCCCAAAGAGTTTCTACTTCGATTTTCCTCCTAATTTCAAGCACAAAGCGGACCGTTATCCCACTAACTTCCTCAGTCAAGACAGTAGAACAGCTGAACCACTTTTACAGGGTTGGAAAGAAAACATTTGCAGAGGCAAATGACCAAGAAGCACACGTTGCGGCTAATTGTCACTCATAGATCCTGGATAGGTTTAAGATCTTCCCCCAACACTTTCAACTGAGATTATTATCCAGCTTACTTCTGATTATGCTTTTCTACCGTTCAACCGATGACTTCCGAAAATGGTACCTTCTCCGTCTTAATAGTCTCCTGCTTGTCCGTTGACTTACGGTAGTCGACAATGGAACTGACAAACGGCTTCTCAAAACTGGAACTTTGGAGAAATGGGGTGACGTAAGTGATGCCATCATTTCGTTTTTCTTTCCAGTCAAAGACGACATGACAATCCAGTTTGCTTTGAGGGAGCGAAGCTGAGCGAAAACGAGCAACGTTACTAAATTTCTTCAAATTGCTATAGGACGAGGTTCTTCTCAACTCGGTAGGTCGTTTGTAACCTGAGGGGCTAGATCTCGAGTAGTGTGATAACTCGAATCGTCTTCCAGCTGCTATCAGTTCATCGAGCATTCTTTCCCCACCTGTCTCATGTCGCGACTTTTGCCGCTCACTATAGGAGCTCCACGTTTTCCCTAACGGACGCGAGCTAAAAGAACGTAGCAAACGTCCTTTTTCTTCCGAATAAAAACCTTCAGAGTTTCTTTCCCGAGCTGCTGTAAGATGTTCTGAGTTTGAGCATTTCTCAAAGCCAACGGATAGAGAATAAGTGTGTGAGGCTTTACAAAGAGGGTTTTTACAGCTTCCTTTTGTCTTTCTTGGTAGAAAATATACTTCATTGTTGAAGTTTCCTCGTGAAGTGTCATCTGAATGAAGAGCTAGACCTTGAATGCTTTTCCCTAATAATAACCAGTCGGTCAGATCGTGTTTTTTATTTCTTGTGGTCTCTAATCTCGTCGTAGGCGTTTGAGAGTTTCCGTAATCTTGCCCATGCCAGTGGGTACTAAAACTGGTCGATGTTTGTCGTTTTGAATTTTCATGTGGGTTCATTAGGTCATTCCCTGCTCCATCAGGTATTACTCGTAAATCTTTATCAAAGATCTTCGCCGATTTACCAGCGTTATTTCGGTTGTTTCCATAACTAAGCACTGAAATAACTTGGAATAGGTCCGCGGAATCTTCTGGCAATAGTTCAGGTAAACTCCGTCTTCGAGATCTGTGGTTTAATCTGATAGGAAATGCCTTGTTCCTGTGATCTACTTCTCTTTGTTCCTCCGCCATATTTTTTGCAAGCAAAGAAGTGATGAACAGGCTTTCTCTCAACTCTTTTCAACGTGGTTTTTATTCGTTTTGCTTTTAAGACAAGTCATTGACTAATTTCCCCTGACGAAACCGTCGTCAAAACTGTTCTCAGCCTACTTACACACAATCAGAACTGACCTTGGACCATCCTCACCGACTGTTTCCGCAAACTTTGCATCAAACCAGGAATCAGGTTTTAAAGATATTTCTTTCCTTTATGCAATATATCATTAACAGGTACTACCAACTTCCACAGCGAACATCAACTACCAAAAATATACCACTTGACCGCAAACCAAACAAAACAAAACTTCAGCTGACACTATTTTCCGTTACTTTGTAACAACTAATTGGGATTTTTGATTAGGATCGAGCTTGTGGATATCTTCCTCCGGTTGCCAAGTATTTTGTTATTTAAGACAAAAATGGAAGAGATATGGGCAAGATTTTACCAAACAAAGATCATGTAAGCAGAATAAAAATCCATAATGATGACAGAAAGCTTAACAAATGTCACAAAAAGATATTTGTTCTTGTGAAACCGTGCATCATTTCATTCAGCAGCGGTAGAAATCAGTCATGAAACTCAAAATCGATACTCAAAACTACGATGGGATATAACCATTTTCGTGCCAGAATTCGTCTTCGTTATAAAATGGTCGGTGGATATTATTGGAGCAGGAGTATCATTCAATAATTAATCTGTGGTTTGCTGTAACAACTAAACAGACCTTTCCATCGCTCCAGCGGCCCTTCAGTCGGTCGACAAGAAATAAGGTGACACAGTAGCCGAATAATGGACAATTAACATTTTATGACTCTACACCGCCGTAATATATGAAAATAACGTTAGCAAAAGCCTTATTTTTGAGTTTTCGTTTGGTAAACGGCTCCTGCTAGTTTTCTTATATGTTTGGAAGTCTATATATTGGTTGAAAAAAGGAAGAATGCAACAAGGGTAATTCATAATAAACAAATTGAAAAAGGTCATTCTAAATACAGTTATTATTAAATCCATTTAACCCTTTACCGGGCAGTGTTGCCAAATGGCAACATATTAATTTTACTCTTACTAATGCCAGACGATTTTACTCATTTTCTAAAGGATGGATGCTTTTAGCATAACATTTGTAATGTGTTGCTGATCACACTGATCCATAAAATGAAATAGATAATATAGATAAATTGGATAAAATAGATGAAATAGATAGATGAAACAGATGGAGAATGGAACATGGGGGTTAAATTCATCAGTTCATCTTTCATGCAATTAGAAGGGAACTTTTGAAACTGTTCAAAACCAAACTTATCAATGACTGAAGGTATGTAGAAGGTTCTAGTCCAGCAATCAAGAGCTAAAACAATTCATGACAAGGTGTTTTTTTCTATCACAGAAGTAACTTGTTAATTGGTTTAGCAACATGCCATGGATTGATATATTGAATATTTGTCAGGAATAAAAAAAATCAACAATTAAAACAAACAAACAAAACAAACAAACTCTGTGAAGATTTGGTTTACATTTGATTACCAAAAGGTAGTCTCATAAATAACTAGGCACCTGAATTGCATTTGGACATGGAACAAAAGATACTATACTGCTGATTTAAATGTGCTGTGAAAATAACATAATGTAACTCATACAAACCATTACTCATGTACTTACTGCAGTGCATTCTTGGTTATCTCTAAACTATTTACATAGCACTGTTTGGTGATATCATAGATATTTACCATAACTTTATCTTCAGTTAAACCAAGCCAAGCTAATGTTCGTGGAAGAGAGAAACGTTTTGGTCCAGCTGAACCTGGGTTGATGTACAGAACACCTTGAGAACATACAACACCTAAAATATGAATTCAGAAGATTACTAAATATAGAATGTAAAATATGGCTTAATTGTCAAAAGAATGGCTAACCAACTCCATTCTCTTTTCCACTGAAGTCATTGCAATAATGTTGGCTTAGAATATGCCAAATTTGGCATATTTGTAATTCCTGATCCTCAGACATTTTGAGAAATACATTTTGTTAACAAGATTTTAAATGTAAACATGATTTATAGTTTTTATGACAAGTAGTTTGGTCACAAACTTCATGTAATGTACATCAGGGTGATGGTTTTTAGGTCAGGGTTTCATTAGAACATCAGCCAGAAGGTGACCAGGTAGGGAGCATGGCCTTGAAAGAAATATTAAAGTTCAGCATAAAATATGGTGAAAAGGTATAATAAAGTTTCATTCTGCATTTACTCCATATGTTATGCTGAGCTTTAATATTTCTCACAAGATTAAAGTTAAAAGGATTGAGTTGGCAGGTTAGTACTATAGTTCCAACAGCTGAAGCCTTTTAAACTGCAAAGTGAATGAATGGATGGATGGATGAATGGATGGATGGATGGATGGATGGATGGA
>JBAHVQ010000485.1:693812-728698 GCA_036872915.1 Nanipora kamurai | reverse complement strand
ATGGATGGATGGATGGATGGATGGATGGAATAAATGGACAGACATACAAATGCACTGATAGATAAGTGGACAAAAGGATGAATTAATAAATAAGTAAGAAAGTAAACAATTAAATCAACAAAATAAATCAACAGAAAAGTGGTTGTGTCTGTAATGTCTTATTATAAATTAACTTTGAGGCAGGTACCTGGAATATGACTATGTCCAAATACCAACATGTTAACCTCACCATCTTTAATAAAACGGGACAATCTACTACAAAACAATTCTGGAGCTTTGTTTCCAGAAATGTCCTTTTGACTCCACTTAATACGATGCTCGTGTCCATGAACCATCACCCCTCGAACGACGCCATTATTCAAGTCAAACATTTCCATAGAAGGCAGGAGACTTTCTCTATCCACGTTCCCCCGGACAGCTAAAACAGGAGCGACTGAGCGAAGCTTGCTAAGAATTGTTGATTCTGTTTCACGCGTCTTGCTCATTCTGCCATCACTAATGTCTCCGGCGTGAAGAATAAGTTGTGTTCCCTTAAAGAAATCAAAAACTGTTGGCTCGAACACGCCATGAGTGTCACTAACGATGCCCACGCTCTGAATGGAATAATAAGACGAACTTTCCCTGCTATTCATGATATATACCATATTCCATCTTTATAAGGTTTCTGCATGTTCTTTAGCGCTTGGCCGTAGTGCGCTCATTATAAAACCTCTGCTGCCCGCCTGTAATGCTTTCTCAGCATTGAGAGAAATCCCCCCTAATTGACCATTGGATTTCCAGTACATAGAAGCATAGATTAGTCGTGCGTATGTTCTACGAGGGAAGATCAAAATCGACAAGTTAATGAAAAGTTTTCACACAGAACTAATGGACGTTAGTTAAACTTTATAAACTTTGGGAGGCGTTCATTCCAGTATAGGCGTTCACTCGGAAGCTGGCGTTTATTCAGCGAAACACGGTAATGCGTTGAGACCTGGGCCTTAAAAATATATCGTTCTGACACTCAAAAATTTCCATCAAATATTAATATCATTTCATGTTACTGAGAGTCAATGCCTAATATTCCTTGAATAATGCATTTCAAAGGCCGTTTTCCACTTCAACCGTACTGTAGCGAAACGCAGCGTATTCCTTTGTCTAGTGAGCTCTCGGGCAGAACTAACGATTTTAAGACAAAGGAATACACTAATTTTCGGTACGGTTGAAGAGGAAAACGGCCTTTACACGCATAACTGTCTACATGCGCACTTCTCTGATGCACGCAATGGGTGTTTCCGGACAAAAACGTCATCGTCTGACGTTTGAAAAAAATTATGTATAATAATCACTAAGAGGTTTAACTCCTTCCTGACCGTACAGGTCCTCAGCGACTTATGGAGACTTTAGTATTTTACTCTGGCTAACGTCAGACGATTTTACTCCTCAAGGGGAAAATCCTCGGTCAGGATACGCAACTGAAGTAATGTCCCGACATTAACTACCCAAAAACAACGCTTCGTCGGCTAACCTGTATAAGTGTCTTAAATAAGGCGTGGCCTGGGGGGAATCTTGAAAATATTTGGTCCCCCAACTTTTCTGGACTGATCAAGTCACTTTCCAAGAAGTTTGCACAAAAACTCAGAGAATTTCCCAGAATTAGTATAGGAGTTTTTAAAGTACAAAATGTTCCTATCGGCTTTAATTTAACAATGACATAGCAATGACAACTGACGTTGCAAACTATTATCAGTGTCGGAGGAGTTTCGTTGAAGTCGTTTTTTATGTTAATTTTTCATTCAAGTTTTTTTTTCTCTTTAGCTGTTAGGGCAAAAATTATGACCCGTAGATTTGATAAATATTATACTTGTTTTTAGACCTTAAACTTAGTTATTGCTGTAATGTCCAATCAATAATGATGTTTATGAAAGTAAATTAAATTGAACTTAATTATTTTTGCAATTATACTTAGGTAAAGCGAGGTGAGTTTACAATCATGGCCTAATGTGGTGGGACGCAAACCATAAATACCTTGAAGTCGATGTCCCCCAATTCTCCCCCTTGCAATGCTGTTATTTAGCCTACAATTACCAATAATATCACGGTAAACATTTATTCCACATTCAACATTGAAAAGGGGGTGTGGAGGAGGGGTTTTGCTGCATCAATAGTGTATTGAACAAGAGGTCAGGAAAATTTAATGATCAGTCTTTGTGTCCCAGACACTTTTGGCCATTAATGTAGGTGAAGTTAAATTAGATATATTGTAATAATAAGTTTTGAACAAAGTTATTTGTATACGACCCTTAAAAACCCAACTGCACCAAGTTATATAGGTTACCGCGTTAAACGAATAAATAAATAAATCATAGATGAGGTAGAGATAAGATCAGGGATAGGGTTATTGTCCGAGTTGGAGAATGTCTTTAATTGCCTCCATTGCAAACTTAGGTAACCTGGATACAAAACAACAATTTTGCGTCAAAGTTCTATTCACCAAGAAGTCCTCTTTTGATGTTTGATTGTTTGTTAGTTTGTTTTTTTGTCATTAATTTGAAGATTAATTTGCATGGTTATCTCGCTATATTATGAGTTTGCTTCATTTCAACTATCTTTGACTCGACGACCTGATACAATTTTTACGTACGGGTCGGTCGCACGCGTTACCACGAGTAACCTCCCACTAGTAAGGTCAAGAATTTGAAGCGCATCCCTGGCGCTTGGTAACGAAAGTTTGATCGCATGTGCAAAGATTTCACGTAGTCTCCGGCGATAGTCGTGCGTTTATTAGGCTTCTCCGGTTTTTTCTCATAAATGAGATATTGTTTCTAGATTCTCTCGTCAAGATAATCTAGTAAAAATGGTGTCATCGGCCGTTAAAAAGCCTTCGATTGGGATTGTCGGGATTTACCCCTACGTAATCACGGCGTACGTCGATCATCGCGAAGAAAAATGTTTAATTGGCGATGCTACATGTGCAAATCTTCAACTCAAGATACAAACGGTTAGAACACCAGGTTTTGCCAAGAATCATCCGATGTTCACAAGCCAGAGGCAAATGCCATAAGAATGCTAAAAATTGCTGGGAAAAGATTTTTAAATTTCGATACTTTCAGAGGAAATAAATCTCCCAGACAAAATATGCGGATTGACAAATGTTACTTGATCTTATGGTTCGCGCAATATGACGTCTAAAGAATTCAGGTGATGCTATCTATAAAAATCCCACAGTTGATTCGCATAAAACAGTTGACGAAGACAAGCCTATTCAGACTGAACTGTGCAAGAAGTCATTATTTACAGCAGAATTTTCCAGCACCGATGATGACCGCGATTAAACTGGTGGCCTTTGCCTGTGCACTATATTTTGTTCAAATTTCCAGGTCGGCTCTAATCAAGAACAAGGTATATATATAAATGTATCTACGACTTTCTTGCCTTTCAAGTCCAGGGTCCTCACAATTTTTTGATTTTAACATTAACTCTGTAACCTTTTTACTATAAGTGCAACAGGACTAACTCCGTTTTGTTTGACTCCCCAGATCAAGAACGAATTTGAATCTCCAGTGGGGAAACAAGGTAATATAATATAAATAAAAGGAAATATAGAATAGTACTTGGGATCAAATATTGTTCTGGGGAGGAATGAAGTCAGTAGCTTTGTTGTTGAGGCATTTCCCATTAGCTGCATCATTTCGCTGTGTGGGGAATCTTTTGAAAGCCCTTTCTCTGCGCGACAGAATGCCTCGTTTTAATTAGTTTAAATTAGTTCTCTCAGCGATAGGTTGTGAGGATTAACGTTGCACAATTTAAATACGTAATCGTGTCTAGTAAGAGGAAACTTTGCATTGGTCCAAGATAACGATCAGTCGCGTTCTTCCTAATTTTTCAAGCACAAATGGATATGAGATATTTCCCATGGAAACGCGAGAAAATACTTTCCCAATAATTTGGAGATGACAAACATATCGAAGCGTGCTGAATGACCTTCTCAAGATGGTTTAAATTACTGGGTATTCGATAGCACTTTTTTTTGTCTTGCAAGTTGGTATCTAATCAACAAGTGTGACGTCAGGAAACTGGCTGTCAACACATATAGCTGGCAACGTTGCTCCGAAGAAGTCGTTTTTTGTACAAAAGGCGGTGAAACAGCCAAAGATTATTAAGAAGAACACAAAACTGATAATGTTACTTATTAATTACCCTTTCTGCTAAGCCGTTTAAAGATGGCGTACCATCGCCCTTTTGACATGAGTTGCGTGTGCGTGTACAATCGAACCTCTGTTTGTGGACACCTCTCGTAAGCGAACACCATGCTTGGGTTCCGACCATATCTCAATAAATATCACTATGTTTACGACTTCTAAGTGGACGGCTCCCGTAACCAAAACAAAAGTCACAGATATCATTTTAACCTCTTATAAGTGGTACTTCCCTTAAATAATTTTTAACAGATGCAGTTTTGACATACCTTGGTAGGTTAATATTAAAAACATCTGTTTGGTATGGATTACAAAAAATAATAAATTAAGTAATGCTTACAATAGCACAACTAGAGAAATATTTAGTCCACTAACGCTAACAGTTAATTCATTCGGTGTTTCCATCTCGTGTTTACGGGTCGGGTAGGCATAGCGAAGTTTATGGTGCGTCAGTCAACAGATTGTACCCTGCTTTGTTTATTTTACCCTTCAACCAACTCAATGAAAATTGGTCGCCCCAAAATGTATAAATGCATGGGATCTCAAGTCCATAACCAGCCCTATGATTTATTCGTTTTCCTTTCACTGCAACTTTACCCGAATTAAAAAAAAACCATAACCAGCCGACAATTTTAAAAAGTAAAGTATAAAACATAATCAGAAAATTAATATCTTGAAACTTGAGGTACAAGTTAAAACAAGACGAAGACGGGTGCGGTAATATTTCGACTTTATTACAAAGCCATTATCAAACCAACTGATTGGTTCAGTTTTAGAAATTTGCTTACGCACAGTGCCATATTTTTTCGGGATATAACCAACAACTTTAACAGTTCCATCTCCCGTGTTGGGATGATTACATACTCCAGATGCGTAACTTTCCTTTGCTCGCGACCGCTCACACGACGGAACATACTACCGTATGTATGAGATCGTGGTCACGAATTTATTCTTCCTAAATTCGAACAAATTGCTTTAGAAGAGTTTTATAAATAGGTGCCTTTATAATGTTATTTAATTCTGTAATTGTCGCTTGTTGTTTGTGTTGTTGTTTATGTTGTTGTTTGTGTTGTTGTTTATGTTGTTGTTTATGTTGTTGTTCATGTTGTACTCATTGTAGGTAAACTTGTTGTTCTTGTTACCAACATTGTATTTAAAGCAAGAAGAGCATGGGGTTTTAATCTTGTGTTTTCCAGATTCACTGATACGAGTAAGAAGAAACAAAGAAGACAAAAAAAGGTTTTTATTCATCGACAATAGGAGTAATCGAACGGTCGAGGTAAGAAAAAACGAGCACAAACTATACTTTGGTTGTACGATAACATTTATCGTATGTGATACGTTTTCAAATGTTAGCATATATTATTTGTCATCTGATCATATTCTTCAGGTTTTTTTCTGACATGTGGCGATATATAATGTTATCACATTATTCCAATTGTTTAATATACTTGCCAACGAAAAGATTTGAACTATCTGGGAAAATATGCAACAATCGTAGAATAACTACATTAGAACGCAGTCTAATCATGTGACTTCTAAGTGCGTGCGCTTTATCTTTCGAATGTACTTTCTCCTACTTCCACCGATCAAAGTTGAGCCCGAAATTTTATTCGCCAAAGCTTAGAAATTTTCCTTCTTGATCGACATTGTAGGTTCGGGGGGTTGGGGAGGAGAGAAGAGCAAAAGCTCAGCGGAAGTTGTGAAACAAAGAATAAAGCTGTTGGAGTCTTGAAGACGGTGTCCCAATTAATCATTCGCGGATTCTTGAATGAAAATTATTCCAGTCGCCGCCTAAAATTTACAAGTTTTGTTTAACCAGTCGTGAATAAGCTTTAACACTACAACAACTCACTAAAAACTTTAAACTCAATTTTCAGTTATGGTGGGTGGGAAAAGACAAGAAACTTGATGAGAAGAAGTATTTCGATACTCTCCTGCCTGGCAGATATACTCAAATAAATACATACAGTTACCACAGATGGCTTGCTGTTGATAATAGTACAAACAAACTCTTACTGATTGGTGATAAATCTGTGTACACACCACCAGGGGATACACCTTCCATAGTGATCATCAGACGACCAGGTAAATGTTTATGAAATAGTTCGGTGGTACTTGAATGCAAACTAAGTTCCAAAATGGCAGATAAAACTAGGATTATGTTTTTCATTTATGATTATGTTATTACTAGAAACCTTATTAGGCCTTTTATAAAGATCCTTAGTAATTGACCACTCCAGAAACTTCAGGGCTTTGGAGAACCAATATTGTTTTGAATGCGTTTTTGGGATCGTTTGGGTGAACACGGGAAATTTAACATGGCATCCCAGGGAAAAAATACCAATCAAGCTCCGAAAAAGTTTTTCTAGAAGAGAACTATATGTAGCGAGGGAGGCTTCCACGGAAAATTTCTGAAGAAAGCATGGTTTCCCATCCGAGAAGACGGCTATAATGTAGAGGGACAGAAACCAATGGCAGAAATCCGGAATTTAACAAGAAGTCAATTTCGCTTGTAAAGTCGTCTTAAATTATGACAATACGGAGTGCAGCAATTAATCTTGCTATGCATTTTAAATGAAGGAAACTATCAGCTTTACTCAAAACACGACGCAGATATGGACGCCATTTTGAAGATCTTTCCACCCAAAATATTCCAGAATGCTTTCCAGGTCAGCTGGAGCTCGAGCTCCACGAAGTTTCTGGAGTCGTCAGTTAGCTACTTGGAATTAATGTTGACTTAATAATGTCTCAACGCACCTTCTGCTTTGCTCACTACATTGAAACAAAAGTACAACTATGTCGGAAAACGCCATTCCCTTGACGAGTAAAATCATCTGGTGCTAGACAGAGAAAACTAATCAATTCAACCATGGGGAACGAAAGGATTAAATAACCTTAGGAAAGACTACCACAGAACCCAGTACCTACATTACTAAGCCACGTTTCGAACCAAACATTGACCCTTCCTGTTTGCCGATTTATTTTAGGTCAGAGTGAAGTCAAACAAATTCGTGAAAAATTTATCGAAACTCTGGTGGTCGTTGATAAAACTCTCATTGATCTTCACGGCAGTTCCGAGAATGTCAAAAGATATGTGATGACGCTCCTGCGTTTGGTACGTGAAACTACTTTTGTACTAGCTCCAAAAGAACGTAGGCAAAGCATTGTTACTAAGAATACTGTTCGCACAAGGATAGCTCACAGTGGCTCGAGCAAACATAGTTGTTCGTACAGTGTTGGTAAAAAGACGACTTTGAAATTTTAAGATTTGAACATAAATTTTATACAATAGACTAATTACATAAATATCAGGAAACACTGGTTTTTAATCGCCTACGTTGTTGTAGCCTTGGGGAAGATAGTAGTTGGTGACTGACCTTTCGACGGCCTCAAAGGCGTTCATCTTAATAGTCAAGAGGGAAGTGTTTGTCAGTTTCTCGTTTTTATCTGGTTCGGTTGTATGCGTTATAGTGTATGTGTATGTCGCTGGTATGTGTGGGTATTGTGGGTGGCTCAAATCTTAATTAGTGTTCAAATGTTAGTGTCAACGTGTGTCTATGATTTGTTAGGAACGGACCATTAGAAAAGTGAAAGCTAAAAATTTTTTTAAAAATATGCATACAACAAGAAATTACAAAAATAGTCGATGCACAGTGACAACTCTAAGAGCAATTTACTAACTTTCAACGAATATCTCGATTGTCTTTTAGGGATCGCAAATATTTCAACATCCATCACTTGGCGTTAAAATAAACTACGTTCTTTCAAAGATAGTTTTACTGCACAAAGATGAAGTAAGTCGGTCAAAGGGCCACTGCCGCTTCAAACTTCAGTAATTTCTTTCTCTGTTTTATTAACAATTTGCCACCATTTGCGGCTTTTCAAAATATTAACCCCTACGTTAATTTATTCAAATGGTGTTCGACTCATAGTGTTTATTTTCCTAAGAATGAAATAAAGATCAAATCTACGAACGGACGAGCCAGTTTAACGTCGGTGTGTAACTACATGAACAAAATTGGAAACAGTGGCCCTATGAAGTTTGATCAAAAGTTATTCATAACGAGGTAGGACCCTTGGGGCTATAATAATGTAATAGTTTTGTTCGTAGCGCAATGCACAAGAATAATTTTCTACGAGTGTTGGAATTCATTGACAAATTTTGTCTCCCTTATAATTAATCAATTAATACTGTAACTATATTTTATTTTCAGAAAGTCTTTTGGATATGGAGGTAAATTAAAATTTGCAGTTTATTATGCTTATCAACTTGTTCATTGCATTCAGTCCTAACGCACAGTTTAAAAAGTATAAAATTAAAACTTTAAAATTTAGATTTCCTGTGGGTGGTGATGTTGTTTAGTCCACCACATAACGGAATCATCTCTTTCAAGATAATGGACATCTAGATGTAAAAGATCACTTAACTTTAGGAAGGATGTATGCGTGCATGTAACATCGGATTGTTTCCGTTGATACCATTCCTACTTCGCTCTTTCTGGCAATGCTAACCTCTATCGGTCTGATCGAACGAGCTTTCCTCGTTTTTTTTCCTTTGTTTGTCATTTTTTTTAAACTTTCTAACTTACTTATTTCTTTTATCTATCCACTCATCCACTCATTCATTCGCTCGTTCTTTATTTTTTCCGTCCACATTTCCTTTCGTTGATCCGTTCGTCCGTCCGTCGGTTCGTTCGTCTGTTCATCTGTCAGTCCGTTCGTTTGTTCGTTCGTTCGTTCGTTCATGAATTCTTTCACGCATTCATTTATTCAGTTATTTATTTACTTACTTCCCTTTTAAAAGTCCCATATGTGAAATTGGAAACGGAGTCATATGTGATTTCAAGTCCCATGTGCCAGACAGTATATTTCATATGTGAAAACTGGGTAATTTACGTAATCACATGTGAGAGCATACGTTTCACATGTGAAAACATACTTGGCACATGTGCACCACGAGTGCGCACATGCAGGTTACGTATTGGTCACAAGCCAAGAGTGTGTGGACATTTATCAAGAGCTAATTGTTCATTTAATCAGTTACAGAAATAAATCAATCGATAATTGAATTGATTGATTAGTTAGTTAACTAGCGATAAACCATTTATCACTTGTCACTTTTCAGGATATGGCGATTTTCAGGGAGTGTGCACTCAAACTCGTAGCTGTGCATTGATTCATGATTATGGTTTCTCGTCTGCATTTGTCATTGCACATGAAACAGGACACATGTAAGTTCTGAAGAAAGATTGAAACTCATTTAAGTGAGACGAGGGATCGAAGGGAGAGGACTGGAAGTGAACCTAGGTAGGATAGTCTCGCTAAAAAGTGAATTTTGTTCAGAAGAGTATGAGGTTGACAGTATTTCTTGATCAGTTACACATCACAGTGAAGTGTTGTTTTGACTGTTGAAAAGATCCACCTTGCAAACGTTCACTTTCTGGAGAAAACTTTGAAACTTTTGAAGATTGATTTCTCGGAAGATTAAATCTTAAGGGGGGATACCTTTTAATGGCAGTAAACATAAGTAGATAAAACTATATATGCAGTCAACTGGAATGAGCCAGAGATAATTATTGTTAAACCTTTTTATTATAAGAATATTATTTTCACATCCAAGAAGACAACGGAGCTGCCTTAATGAAACGAGAAGGACAGTTTGTAAAAGGACAAACAACTATCTCTTAAAAAAGATGTCTGTCTGCCGAGTTTAGTTTAGTTTTAGTTTTTTAAACTTTGTATATATGTAAATTGAGTACATTTCAAAAAGAAAAAAAGTTAACATATAAACAGAGAGCAAGAGTAAATGGACATGTAAAGAATGCAATTAGGAAGATGTGCTGCAGGCCAAAGTACCTAATGTTTTCAAGTTGGCCTTCCGATTTGGGAATGTTTTCTAAAGTATTTAAAAAGAGGAAAGGTATAGTAATATTACATATATGATAAAAATATACTAATATATAAATATATATACGAGATAATATATAAAATTATCTAAATATATGTATATATTTATATATATTACATAGCTATAGTAATATTAATGATTGTATGGTAATCTGCCAAAAGAAGATAAAGTATTACAACGAGCGGTTAGGATTGGAGATGGGTTATATCAATAACCAAAATTAAAGATAATGATAGACGAGTGATAAAATCGCAGCCCAGCTAAAAATTCGGAGATGTAAACCTATAAGTTCTCAAATTAACAATAACCAGAAACAAAAGGACATATTTATGTATAAAATGTAACAAACGTTTTGTTGCCGATTTCCAACATTTTCACAGAGAGAACAACATCAAAACCTGATAGTAATATATATTTTGGCATGGACAAATGTATTCTGGCATAGCATTATAGCAATTGCTAAAACGAAACGTTAATAAACTTTTATCAAATCATGTTCGTTTGTTTCTCTCTCTTTACTGTTAATTCAGCAACGTCATGGCTCCACATCTCCGAATTTTGAGCCGGGCTCACATCTTTAAAGTTCGCCAAAGATTTCCGCCCGATAACATCTTAACGATATACATTTTTTATTTTAACACTCGAATTGAGCTACAGAAAAAATGACATAAGTTACATTAGTTAACACAACTTTTTTTGCTAATCTAGTCTCGGAATGGACGACAAGGATTTCGGAGCGAATGAAAATGGCTTCGTCATGGCAGCAGTAGTGGATTCGAATTTTAATAAATATGCGTGGTCCAAGTTTAGTGCAATTTCCTTACTCAGGAATATAAGGTAAGGAAATATGATAATATCTTATATTTGCTATTGACACACTTAAAATTCAGTCAATGCGATTGCTTTCTTATTGCAGTTCATTTTCTCAAAAAAACTACGAGTTCGTCCATGAAGTGCTTACAGCGCTTCCGTACATCGACATAGTTATTCGACACAGTGAAGACTTGGCTTTAGAGTAGGAGACAGAGAGTGGGATTAGGGAATGCGGAAGGGTGAAACAAATGTGCACGCTTAAGATAACAGTGGAAGACAATAATTTTAACCATTCATTGCTTTAGAAATGGTCGTTTGGATTGCCTGGATAATAAACCTTCAAGAGACAGCAAAGATTTACCATTCTTGCACAAATATCCCGGAGTACATTTCTCCTTGGATAAGCAGTGTCTCTTCGAATATAAGCCTGGATATACCTCCTGGTCGCTCTCAGTAAGTGCTTTCATAATCTAACATTTGTAATAAGCTAGCCAACTTTAATAACTTTTATTAAAAATTTTTTTTTTAATTGTGAAGCGGAGCTGGGTACGGTTTTTAAAGTTTATTTGGCCAGTGTTTCAATGCATTTCTCTTTTGTTCAATGGCGGAGGATTAAACAAAGGAATTGCAACAACGGGAATCAATCTTAAAAACAAAAGTGAAATGATTAAAATTGCCAATTAGAGAAAAAGATAATGTAGCGATTCAATAAAAGATGTGTTAAGCTGGGTAAAATTTCGTCCAATTTTACCAATTTTTATGTGGTTGAAAGAAATCTGCCTCTGCTTCGCTCGCTTCAAAAAAAAACAGCTTGTGATTTTCAAAGAAGTCCTAGATAACTTAATATGAGTAAAAATAAACAATAATTACAATATCAAGGAATTACTCAAATGAAGATGTTAAAAGAGATTTTTTTGCATATCTCTGCAATATCTGATATATGGTGAACGACTACTCGAATTGGGTCATTAAGTGTCTAGTGGACACCAGTCGTAGAGGAAAGAATCGATTGATGCAGTTTAATTTTAGCGGCTTTGTTCGGAAGAATCTGCTGGCTCTGTATTAATATAGTTTTGTTTTATATTTGTATAACCCCATAAGTCCATATCATCAAATAAAGTCCATACTACGCTAGTTACTAACTCTCGATACTTCACATTATTAGCATTGTATGTTATTTTCAATTTCTACCAGGGTCAATGTGGAGAGTTGAAGTGTCGAATGCCGAAGCCGTACACGTTGTTCTATAAAACAGCTCACACACGTGTGTTAGACGGGACAGAATGTGGTATCAACAAGGTGAAAAATTGTTGACTTTTGGATAATTGTCTATGACTTTACAATAAAAATGTTTTCAAAAATTTCTGTATCACAGTCCGCGAATCATTTACACTACTCAGTAGAAAACCTGGGCCAATAAATTAAGCTCTATTACATGCAGTTATTATTAAAAGTTCTCTAGCTCATTATTACAGTCTGTGTGTTGGTTACACTATGGTTGCGCACGTGTCTCTCACCTTTGTGATTTGGGTTTCAATTCCGGCTCGGTGGATTATTGGTTTAAGTTATCGTGATTACATTTGTCAATAACGTTGTCTGGTTTGACTATTTCAAGCACAATAGGTTTTCTCCGGCAACTCTAAGTCAGACTTAGTAGAACGGCAGAATGACTCTTTGCTAGAACTGTAGTAACAGCGCTTATAGATCTCTTGTATTACTTTTATTTAGTGGTGGATGATAACAGTTCTAAGTTTCGTTCAAATTTTCTAGTGGTGCTTATCTGGTGTTTGCCAAAAAAGAAATGAGTCGTTGGTCATGCCTGCGGTAATTCATGGGAACTGGAGCGAATGGAACCCTTGGGTACCGTGTTCGAAGACTTGCGGCGCTGGAATCCGAACACGAATGCGACTATGCGATAATCCACTGTACGTACAATCGTATCCGCGCAAAGAGATATAGAATACTTTTCACCCGAAAGCATATTTACACCAAAGCAGTTTAATGTGTTTAAAACTTGTTTAATAGAACTAACTAAAAATAATGCCCATAATTACCATCCATGGGAATTTTGGAGGTTAATCACCTGAAAGAAAACTTGGTGAGACAATCCATTCAGGGTTCTTTTAACCAGGTAAACTCGAGATCAAATCAGAAAACTTCAGAAAACTTTACCAAAGAATGGTTACTTGCACTTATTGTTCTTGTTTAAACGGAATGTGATATACCATTTGGACTTTAGCTTAAGCAAGTCTAAAACCTGACACAATCTTAAAAGAAAAACTGGATTAACTGAAGCAGCAGTGACGCACCCAAGGATGGGACTTGAAGGCTGAAGCATCTCCTGTAGGTTTAGGAATTGGGTGGTGGACGTGTTGCCTAATTAATATTTAACCCCTCAAATGTTTGTAACAGTCAGTTTTAAGGGGAAAATATATAACGAACGAGCTATTTCCGCATAAAATTGAACGAAAGACTGTAAATCGAATGCGTTAGAGCAATCTGTTTTTGAAAGTTAGGTGACTGAATCCCACTAGTAAACGAGTTTCTTCATTATCATATAGAGCGAAGCAGTTCGCCAAAATTTAGGATGAATGTTCTTGTTTTCTTTAGGCCTCGTTATGGCGGTAATTTTTGTGTTGGCAAGGCAATCCAAGTGGGGGTCTGTAAAGTTAAGGTACGAAAGTTTCCAAGGGTAGATAACAGGTCAACATGTTGATATTTTAAATCACTACGGGCTATGGCCCTGGTGATTTCCTTACGGGCAAATTCAGTTCGCCGAAAACAGTCAGAAAGATATTTTGCTTATACATATTCTGTGGCTCTTGTTGTTTTTAGAACTGTCCTAATATGTCAAAGAAGGTCGATCTGTGTGATGCGCTGGAAACGAAACTCGACAAAAATCGAAACTGGGGCTATTACGACGAAGCCAAAGGTCAGTAATACGTCTAATATATTAACTAGATATTCATTATTTAGACGGTAGGGAACATTTCTTTGTTTATTGCATTTTTTTTCTTTGTTTCATCGCCTCATCGCTGCTCTGCTTCATTACAATATTCCTTCATTGCTTCTCTAGTTGTTTGTTTATTTGTCAGTCAGTTTGTTTGCCACTTTTATTCAATCGCACTCCAACGTTTTTGACATAAACAGCAGCCTGATAATTTTCAAATAATGATGTAAATTAAAGTGGATTAGTGTGTAGGTAGTAACGATCAATGTGTGTAAAGCCAGAAGAAACATGGAGATAGTAAAACGTGGCCCTTCGCTCGAAACGTCAGTTTTAATATTCCAAAGTTTATGCAGTTCGCAATCCTTTTGACTTTACACACGTTGCTATCTTACAACCAAAATAAACCCAAAAATGATTCGACATCAAACCTCGCGAGACGATTCCAGGTTTAACCAGCTGTTTTTTTCAAGAAAAATAGCATATCTCATTGAAATTATACTGAAATGAAATTTTGGTGTTTATTAGTTGATCTCAACTGTACCTTTGAGAGCGATATGTGTCACTGGACGAATGAGAATTCGACCCGTATTGACCAACAAGACTGGGAGTTACATAGAGGAAGAACAAGATCTTCCGGAACTGGACCTTCTGCAGATCACACGAAAAGAACAAGCCAGGGTAGGTAGTGACGTCAATGTTAGGTTTCTGCTAGAAAATAGAAAAGAGAACTTGCTTTTTTTATACTGTTGTAGTTATTAACACTAACTTAAAATAAACAACTTTATTAACACAGTCTGGTTACCAGCCCCCTTTCAGCTCTCCAAAGTGGATATATATATATATATATATATATATATATATATATATATATATATTTATAAACCGTGTACGTTGAAGTTATTTGAATGGAGCATTAAACTGAGGACTATATCAATGTAAATATATATATGCTCATAGTATATCACTCTACATCACACACATATATCTTACCAGATGCTGTCGTAATTGTTAAAATATTACGTTTTCTGTTTGACATGTATAGGGCAATACATTTACTTCGAGTCTTCAAGACCTTCACGATTGGGAAACAAAGCACTTTTATCTAGTCCTGATTTAGCTGTTAGACAA
This sequence comes from Nanipora kamurai, assembly GCA_036872915.1. Taxonomy (NCBI): domain Eukaryota; kingdom Metazoa; phylum Cnidaria; class Anthozoa; order Scleralcyonacea; family Helioporidae; genus Nanipora; species Nanipora kamurai. Next base: position 713,718 of record JBAHVQ010000485.1, on the reverse strand, counting down.
GGGTGTTTGTCATTTTGGTATCATATGTTTGGACAACGTGGCATGGGTGGGTTAAAAGTCATTAAGACTAGCCAAGGAGCCTCAAAAACATTGTGGACGAAGATAGGAAACCAAGGAAAAACATGGCTTTTGGAAAAAATTGAAGTCAAAGATGATCATTTGTATCGGGTATAGTTTCCTTACGTACGATTTTAATTAAATTAGTAATTTGTTTATCAGGCGAAAGCTAAATATTGATTAATGGATGACCTCATTTTCTTTTTTTGAAATACAAATTGTAACGTATTTATGCAATGTTTCTTAGCAAATGCATGCGAAGAAATATGATCTATAATTGTTTGTAAGTGTTATCTAAGTGGATACAAAGTAGTTTTTTAAACATATTTATCAGATGTAAACTTCTGCCGGTCATATTTTCAAAAAGTTATATCCCCCGATATGCACCGTCCAAGAAATCCTTCGTATCAGACCCGCTTAAAATAGGTAAACGCTAAATAAAACGACCAGCGAGCGTTCGTCAAGCTCATGATATCAGAAAAACGAGTTCTGAGCCCTAGACGTACCGGTGAGACACTCTAACTATTGAGCTACCAAGACTCAAATGGAGAGCTGAGTTGCAGGTTCGTCATATGTACTGCATAAGCGGAAGCCACGATATGATAATGATGGAAACATTTAAGGGTGAACACAAATATTGTGTTCAGTTTTCAAACGCTAAATACCATGTAAACTTTTTATTTTAGATTTCCTTTGAGGCCAAAAAACTTTTCAGAGGTTATCAAAGTGACATTGCATTGGATGACATAACCTTTACGCCAGGCCCATGTGAGAAACCTGGCCAGTTTCACACGAGAGGTAAGCTGAGTCACTCTAACCAACAATAAAGAGTGCTTATTAAACGATCGTTAAATCTCCTATTGGAAACACTGTTACATATGTTCCACAAGGTAACCCAAAAAAATGCCCCCCCCCTCATCAAACATTTCAGCAAATCTTTTTTGAAAGGCGGAGGATAAAGGTATATTTATAGATATGACATTCCTGTTCTTGTAGTTTGCGTACAAATTCTACAGACTATCGTACATCTATTTAGTCGCTAGAGCACTTACACGGAGGGTACTTCTGAACGTAACTTTTCCAACTTTAATAGAAACATAGAGTATGAGAATGTATTTTCTTATCATGGAAGGATGTAAATAATTATTCGTTTTTGTTAAGTTTCAAACGATAGGGTCGGAATACTAGGTTGCCGTAAAGGTATATTAATTTATAACTGGGACCGCAATTCAATCTACATTACCTCCAAATTGAGTGGGACGGCATTTTTTTGGGATACCCTGTACAACTGCAAACGTCACCTAAACCTGAGACTAAATAATAACTGCTACAATGCTGACGGGTTTGTTCGGCATGTAGATAACACTGTCAAGACTGTTTAGCTAGAGGAACGTCTTTATCAATCCAACCTCTTATACCCACGACTGGTCATACAATGAAATTTGCTTTTCACTGAGCATTTGTTATTTATTTCCATTCTTCATCTTTCAATAATTTCTTTCTCCGACCAGATTTCCGCGACCGCTGCTCTCTGACATGTAAAACCATTGACGGCAGAAGTCCGAAGAGAGTGCTTCTCAATATTCCTGCGCCTGACGGGATCCGTTGCTATGACAACAGCTCATTAGACATTTGCTATCAGGGAAAATGCAGGGTAAGTTTTACCGTTAATCCTTTAGTGATTGGCTATTTTTAGGATCCTTTTTGTCAATTCCATATAGTGTTATTCTCACTGAAGATTGAGAGAGGGTTCCCAGATGAAAGGCAATTTGTTTGTCATTCGACAATATTCCAGAATCTTTGTACTACAAACTGTAAGACATTTTCTTTTTTCTGAGACGTCAGTTCCAGTATTTGTCTGTTTTATCAATTAATGACTTACCAGGCGGACATTTTAATCGAATAATAACAATAAGTGCCAAGCTCTATATATTGGTTTGTTTATTTATTTATTTATTTATTTAACGATATACAGTATACCCATGTCTATTAACATAAGTTACAAACAAGAAAATACAAAGAACGAACATGATCCAAAGTAAGTTGCTATAAGCGATAATTCGATACTTATAATTTATCGTAAGTATTGGATTATTGCTTGTTGTACGTCACATTAATAGTACGGACTTTAAGACAACAAAATGACTACGGCTACGTCTTTAGACAATAGAATGTCATGCCCAGTGCAAAGAACGCATCCAAAATCCCAAGAGAAATCTTCACGCCTTCTTCACTCGGTTTACAACCTAGAAAAAGCAGTTTAACGTACAAGAGACTTGATTTTTTTCTTTTTCCGAAAAGAGACAGTTTCGAATCTATGCGATAATATATACATTCAAAGTTTACCTGCACACTACCAGATCCTATTAATTTAAATTCTTCAACTGTAGTCGTCGTCCCTAATGTCACGTGAGTGTCAATAAATCTTGTACCTACCCTTGATTTTAAAAGATTTCTTCGTACATTGAGATCGGCTCTTTTTTAATTATTCGATTAAGATTTCCACCAGGTAAATCATTGGTAAAACGACGCATCGTAAACTACACGGTCGGTGGTAATTTAAACGGTTCCCATGCTTATGAATGTACTGGTACCTCGGCGGTTCCTGTGCTATTCAACTGATATTATTTTACTGGAACTGACTTTTCAATTTGCTGTTTTTTTCTTGCTTAACCCTCGAGAGTTTTTATCTTCTTTTTAGAACGTAGGTTGCGATGGTATCGTAGACTCTGGTATGAAGTACGACAGCTGCAATGTTTGTGGTGGTGATGGAACTTCGTGCAAAAATCAGTTCAACGTGATTTTACAATCGAAAAATCGAGGTAAACGAGGTAGCCCGGAAATTTATGAAATTCGGGAACAGCACCAAAATCTGCAGCCTTACAACTTAAATAATGTTATAGTCATTTCTTTTTTCAACTTGAGTTTCTTATCACCATTATATCTTGTCGTCATTAACGTTACCTCCACTCCCCACTGTGACCAGCAATGACGCTGATAATAAACTATAAACACTGCATCGTATAAATGACCTGATATCACGATAGTCCCTCCTTTCTTGATAGAACTCGGTATATTTGCTTCTTCCGTATCGTGATATAAGTTGGGTGACAACTTGCTTAGACCTCTTGGCCAGTAAGGTCTCAGGGTCTAAACAAGTAGTAACCCCCAGTCTCGGTATATAACCAATAATTATAAACCAACGTAAATTTTCCAGAACTTGAATACCTCCCTTTTACTTTTGATCGGTAAAAATTTGTCGCTCAATTGCACAATTTGAAGCAATTCGGTACAGTTAATTGTTACTGATTGGCTCTTTCCAAATTTTAGGAGCCAAACGTTAACCCTAAAGGATTGACGGACAAAGTCATGCCTGGCAGTGACTCAACAGCAAACAGGAATCGGATTTTAGAAACAAAGGCGTTCATATATGATGCAAACGCAAGCTTCTTATTCATAACCTGTCACATTTTATGTAATTTGCCAACGTAGTCTTAACTTTACCATACATCGTAATATAAACTGATTAATTATTAACCAAGTGTGAGGTCTGTACGGGAAAGTATTTGCCCGAGGATTTCGTACAGACCCAGCGGCAAAGGAGCGAGGTCTGTGCGTAAATTTCGAGGGAAAATACTTTCCCGTACAGACCGAACAAAAGAGTTAATAAGGAATTTACTATATGGCCGTAATATGTATAAATCGGACAAGGAGCTCACATTCCGCGCCTCAAACCGCAACCCGGTCTGAACGAAAAACTTGTTGCACAGCTAGGCAGCCAATCAGCGTGCGTCATTTTGCATACAGACCGGAAAACGAACGTTGCTATATAATAAATATATTTATATATCATAATGTTCATCCACATACTCAAGAAGTGTTATACAATGAGGGTACTTTCAAGCAATATGTAAATATTTGATCTCGTTCGGAACTTTTGTTTTAGTTACATAAGTTTCGTTTAAAGGAAATTATATAGAATTAAAGAAACCATATAAAATTTATATGGATTTACTTGTTTGCTTAATTTGTTTTATGTCAGCTTGGGACTTCTTTTTCCCGTTATTGCGTCGCTGATAATCATTTGGTATTACCTCCTTCCCGTAATTCTCGATTTGTCCTCCTCTTGATAACAAAACATAACTTTGAAATGTATTTTAATGCTAACGTTTCGTTACTACAGTGGAACCCCGCCATACGACCACCTCGTTAATACGACCACCCCGTTAATACGACCACTTTCTATTTCCCCGAACAATACCTAAGTATTTTCCTTATCTAAACACCTCGTTAATACGACCACCTTTTCTAACAGATTAGTTATTCGGAATGCCCAACAACTTGCTAAGCATGTCAAGGTTTCTGTCCTGTCCGATAAATCTATAAACGCATGAAACCTCCACCCGCCACCCCGATTGACCGCTTTCCCAACAACTTTGACATCTGCTTTACTTTCAGCCTTTGTTTAAAAATGGCGAACTATTCCAGCTCCTTCCTTTGTACAAACTATAATTATTATGTTAGGAAATGTGGTAGCTTGGTTGTTAAATGATGTTTGTTATACGCATGCTCAAGCTAGTGTACTCAGAAAAACTTTCTGAGCCCGTGACGGGAATCGAACCCGTAACCTTCTGATCGCCAGTGAGATGCTCTAACCATTGAGCTACATAGACTCAGATGGTGAGCGAAGGTTACATTTATATACTAGTTTGTATAGATGGTGGACATATGTACTGCCAGTCTGCAAGTCTCGATATGTCGCCTATTTATTGAGAGATAATCATTGAACATCAATGATTATCACTCAACCATCAATGATAATGTAGCTCAATGTTAGAGCATCTCACCGACGATCAGAAGGTTACGGGTTCGATTCCCGTCAGGGACTCAGAAAGTTTTTCTGAGTACACTAGCTTGAGCATGCGTATAACAAATATAATTATTATCTAGGAATTTACGCTATATGTATTTCAGTTTATTGGCTAGCTTAATCAAATTGTGTTCAGTTAATAAAATACGTTTCTAAATTTTAATGTCATCGGGATTGTGTATATTATAGCTTTAACTTTAACTGAACAATGACCTGTTTGATATGATGTCATTAAAAAACATCTGTGGCGTAATTTGATCCCGAGTCCCGTTAATACGACCACCCCGTTAGTACGACCAAAATATTTTGGCCGAACGGTGGTCGTATGAACGGGGTGCCACTGTACATTAAAATACATTTCAAAGTTATGTTTTGTTATCAATATGGCTCTGCTTAAGGCTAATTGCTGAGCAATAATATTTCTCACTCGACTTCGATTTCTGCCTGGTTTCATTATTGCTAAGATTTTGTCCTGCTCTCTCCAACTGACTCCTCTCTTTACCCACAAAAGATCAGGGAAAATCTTTTCAATGCTTTAGAGTTAAGAGCTCAAATTCTTTCCCCAAACCACCCTAAAGTGGCAGACTGATGCCTATTTTTTACCTCCGTGAAAGAAAGACATCGATAGAAACTAACCCTGGGACCAACAGTGCTAATTAAATGCTTTCATTACTGAGAAAAACCAGAATTCAAATTTGATATTATGTAAATGTCTCAGTCAGTCTTAGACGTAATTATCCGAATAAATCCTCACTTTATACTGTTATTTCTCTCTCGGAACGAGTTTATACTTCCTGTATTCATTTACCTGGCGAGTTTGACAAAATTGAAAAGAATAATGCAAATGAAAAACAATTTTTTTAAGTAGAATCACTTCATTTTGCTTGCCGAAACTGCCTTAGGAAGAGATGAATTATGCAAGAATTCGACAGGTGCGGCATAATTAACATGTTAAGGTCCTTGTTTATAACAACTATTAGTTCTTAACGACTGAGTCTGTTACATTGTACATGTCGGTCGAAGAAGAGCTGACATAACGACGAGATAACCTATCCAATAAAAATAAACCTAAACAAAGGTAATGCATGATTCAGTTGTAAGTGTAGCGCGTAATTCAACTTCCAGATAAAACTACTATGAACTGTTGTTTATTTTTCACATTACGAAACTTTTGCTTTTGTTAATTGTACGTATGCTAAGCTTTCTTTCCATACGTGTCTGTAGATTTTGTTACTTAAGCATTTAACAAAGTAAATATAGTAGTCGAAGATAGTCGATTCCAGAATCATCCTCAGGGTAATATGAATACTCAGTCGATTCCAGAATCATTCTCAGGGTAGTATGGTTAAATGTGAATTTATCAAAGATAGTCGAGTTACCAGGATAGATGTACTGTACGTATAGATCTACGTACGGGAAAAGCACTTTGGCTCGAAGGGTATATCTATCGACTTGTATGTATATCGAAGTGTATTTCACGATATAGTCGGTCTGTTTGTTACGTTATATAATTTATGAGCCTAATTTAACGGTTGTTATTGCTATTAGGTAATCACAAAGAAGTAAGGGAGCGATGAGTTCGGCTCAGACACGACCCAAGGCCTTTTTATATTCGAATAAGACACAAGGGATGAACCACGAACAGTGTCATGTAGAAACGATGCCCTTTAGCAAAGCTGTAACAACAGCCCGTGCGAAGAACACATTAGAAATACTCCAGGACGTCAAACCTCAAAACAGAAACAGAAGCAAAGAAAGACCTTTCTCAGAGAAACAACATCATCCTTTCATCACTAAAGTGCAAGTGAGAATAAGGTCGACAAAGTGTGAGTTTGACCCAAGAACAAATGTGGGGTCGACTTGTGATGGTTACGACAACAGATCTTGTCCCAAATCAGTCAACGTAGCGGTGAAATATAATTCAACGGATACAATAGGTACCGGAGAAAATAGTAATAATGAATGGGAATCGAGTGCTAATAGTCACTCATCACAAGAATCAAAATCTGAGCAGAGACTGCTGAGAAGAAAAATGCTAGGGGAACTAGCTTTGGCACCTTACGTCAAGAGAGAATCAAAAGACAACGATGAACTACTATTTCAGCCACGTTTTACTGCCAAAGATTGCAGGATGCAGTTGCTTCTCGTGAAAGAGCTGACCAATCATTTAAATTGTGCTTCGAGAAACACAAGATCCACTGAGAAAAGATCCACTGTGTTTCATGCCAGGGCGACCAAAGGGGAAATAAAATTCGGCATCAGAAGATAAGCATAGTATAATGATAACTTCAACTGAAATATCTATTTTATACTCAAGACACAGAACGCGATTCGATTTTTGGACTGTATGTGTGATGAAAAGTACAGAATCAACAAGGGAAACCAATCCTGGACTGCGTTGACGTTGTAACATCAAAAAGACTGCTTTGAGGTTTGATTATGGTTAGAGTTATAGTTAGGATAGGGTTTAGTTAAGATCAATATCAGTAAAATTATTGAATTGTTCCGAAATAATGACGTCATATAAGTCAGCCGTTGTCATGATGTCACAAGTACGACCTCAAAATCTTAAATCTTAATCAACGCAGGTGTTCTGTCAGCGAAAAATGAGGGCTATAAACGAAAGTCACATTGATTAAATGTTCAAACAGCTGTAACAGTGCTTCATGCATTTAACAACGTTTTAAAGTCACCTATAATTCAGACAAAGAGACACGTTGTCGTGCTTTATTAACTAAGGAAAATCCCAGCATGCTGAAACTAACTTTAAAAAGCGCACAGTATAGCCGGATCGTCTTCTCAAGTCTTGGACAAACACCAGAGTAGTTTTTTTGGAGACGTCGCGCCCTGATAATTCCCTGTACTATTGAAACCTGACGATAGACTGCCGTGTATTCTTCGACTAATTGCATGTCAATGCTGAATAAATGCTGTACGTAATATATGGTACAAACATCTCTCGCACGGCTAAATTTTTCTGTTCCAAGGAGGCACAGATATTGAGTGGAGCATTTTAGGATGTTTTCCCTTTAACGTACGCAATGTCATATTTCTTGTTAAAGGCTGTTTGATCTTCCTCCTAGCTCCAAGAAATTTTGAACGAACCTAAATAAAAAAATAAAATGAAACTAAGACTTCAAATCAAAGCGACATCGTCTTACCCAGGAACACTGCACTAAGTACAAAGGATATGCACATCTTCTCAGTATTAGATCCCGATTACTAATTTTCAAAATCAGTTATAATTCGTGAGGAAGTCACAAAGGAAATCGGTAGCGACAATTTTAACACCAATTTTCCCTTTAAACACAAACTCTTTTGAAAAGCCACATCATAAGTCGTGACTCGAAAGTCGTCTTAGATTTGATTCCTAACCACCTCAAAGTTGGTTAAAAAATGCGGCTTTCGCCTCGCTTTTCAATTGCCTTCTCGGTGGTTGGAAATCAAGTCAAACAATCATTCTAATGAATGATTAAATTCTTAATATATAAATAATAAATTGTAGTATGAAGGGAGTTTTTAAGCAAAGTTATGGGTTCTTTTCCGTTGAGATGTACGCTATATACGGACGGAAACGCCAATTAACAACCGTCTTACCTGGTTTTTCGACTTGGCTGTGAAATATCTGTGAACATTACCACCTCCACCGGCAGACCAACCATGACAGAAGTTCAATGCGGGAGCAAAAAACAACAAACCAACAAAAAACCAGGTCAACGTTTTCATACTCTAAAAAGCTTTTACTCAAACACCGAACGTATTCAGTGTTTCTTGTACGAGTTCAGCTGAGGAATTGTGAAAAAAAAGTTATCGTCGTATTTTTTGTATTTCTTGTTATCTGAAAGTATCATAATTCAAGTTATCTTGTTTTTCTGATTCTTCGGTTTCAAAGTATACACTCAGACATAATACTTCACACAAAGTGACGCTTTGCGGAAATACTATTTTAAAAATATGGCCGGTATCCCCGACATTTGTAAGCAAATCTGAACTTTTACACCGATACGAAGAACTCTGTTTCTCATAGTCTCGTCCAGTTAAAAATGCTTATAGCAGCAACAACAGTAGTTCACCCACAAGGACGTCTTCCTGAACGTTAAATCCAAAAACTAACCTACTCCTTACTCCTGCTTCATATCAAATAACATTCACAAATACATTCTTATTCCTGGATATGTCTTTTGAAAGAGTTGTCTGGTCACATTCCATCTTAGTTTGCCGAAAAGTTCCTAGGTATAGCCCTTACATTCTGTGAAAGATCGTGACACAGACGGTATAACTTTACATGTGGCTACTTCTGGTCAGGGCACTTCTCCACTGCTTTTGACTCCTATGCCTTGTTAACTTGGTAATGCTTTCTGAATGTTCAGAGTGACTACATGTTTTCTTCAGCAGCTCGCTTTGCTTGTATAAAAATAGTTTGAATCGTCCCGTCGACGTCTTCTCGTTTTATAGTTAAGACGTGGTTGTAAGCAGGAAGGAACGGTCTAGCTGGAAGTGGAAAAACAAACGTCAGCGAAATTTTTAACACGTTATTAACTTGCTTACGACTACACATTGTTACCATGACTGCAAGGATGCCTTTCAACTAACAAAATTTTAAAGCAGTCCTCCTGTTCGTCCGTCAAATTAAAATGAGGTGCAAGAATAAAAAAAGAACGAGTATTTTCCTAATTTTTTTTAACGAAAAATGAAGAAACTGTGCTACGCAGACCTCCGGATGCCGCACGAAGTATTTAAATACAATAGCTATTAGTACTTACTCCTCGGTTCTTCATCAGTTTGGCTTTGGTGCAGCACCTCTTCCTGTTGATTCTTATAACTTTCATCTATTTTTAACTGGAAAACACAAATCATTAAAACATGATTATAAACTGTTGTACATTTACATCCATTTACATACATATCTTGAGACCTACATTAATGATTAGAGTTAAGAACAGTGAATTGAAGATAAAAATGAGGAAGAGAGAACATGGAGGAACAGAATAGGAAGTGAACGAAGGAGAGGAGAGAGAAGTAAGAAAACGGGAACGAGAGGGAAGAGGAAGAAAAGAATAACAAAGAAGAAAATAGAGAGAAAGATGACAATAGGTGAGAAGAGAGAGAAAATGATAGCGAGAAAGAGAAGAGGAAAGAGAAGAAAACGTTTGGGATATGAAGCACAAAGGATCGACAGTAATACCTGACTTTGGTAATAGTTTGTAAGATGTTGAGTCAAGTCTTCCTGGTGAGGGGCGATGACTGCACTTAATAATACCATATCGTTCGGCGAAATTAAATTGGAAATGTGGCAAAGGGTTGCTGTTATCTGAATAAAGAAAGAAAATGAACAATTTAGGATGACTCATAAATAAATATTTTGAGTGAATAAAACTGAATTTCATGCTTAGGAAAACAAAACGAGGAGCAAGAACTGCAATGAAATAAGGAGTTCGAGTCTTCTGTAGCAGCCGTGGCGCCTGAAAATACCTCATAATTACCGTTCTGTCTAAATTAAATCGAAAAAGAGTTCGATGACGACCGATTTTTTGTTTTCATTGAAATTTCCATCCGGAATGAGCAGTCACCGACATCTTTTTCAAGTCAAATTACATTGAACAGTAATGCGGAACCATTTCGCAACGTCACCGCTAAAATAACCACTCAAACCTCCTTGTATTATTGTTTTCGATCCAAAGACAGAAGGCTCTCCGCTGGCATGCAGGTTTCCCAGTTAAGTGACACTGGATCCTTGAAGTTAATGCCGAATTGGACCTCCACGAAGAACAGGTTAGGTATATCTGATAGGGTTATCATTTGCAAACAAAAGTAATTCCTCCAAACGCACGAAGGTACCGCAGAAAAAATACACTAACCTGCTGCCTCAGAGTGTCCCGGTATCTAAATTCTGAGAAATCCGAAATATTCTTTGTGCCAGCCAAAGTTTCAATGAGGCAACACCAAAGTTTTGCGAATTGTTTTTCATTGCCATAGCAATACCGTGTGTTGGGGACAGCAAGCGCGTTCACGGCGTTGATGCGAACCTGGAGAAAACAAAATTTGGATTAACGGGCAGTGGTTCCATAGACATTAAAATAAATACCTGTTAAACTGGATTAGGTCATTTACTATCATGTGGGTGTTTGTTGTATTGCTTACTGCTTAAATTCGGTTTATTGCAGAGCTTCCAGTACGATTCTGAATTGAGGGCCATCTCAGAAGACTACCCAACTGCAAATCTGCTTAGAAAAGTTAAGAATTTGCTAAAGATAAAAATATAGTTTTGAAGCAGAACCGGGTCTTAATAAAGGCATTACTTAATGCTGAACACAAAGTTTGTTCATGTGGGAACTTGGGAAATATCAGACGACTAGAGAACGTTCGTCAAGCTCGTTATCTTAGAAAAACGACTTCTAAGCCCTAGAGGGGAATCAAACCCGCAACCCTCCAATGACCGGTGAGACGATTCGCGTCTAAGGCTCAGAAGTCGTTTTTCTGAGATAACGAGCTTGACGAACGTCCTCTAGTCTAATAAAGGCACTGTTGTCGTGGTTTACAATGGCAATTTCAGACGACTAGTGGACGTTCGTCAAGCTCGTTCTCTCAGAAAAACGATTTCTGAGCCCTTAGACAGGAATCGAACCCGCAACCTTCTGATGACCGGTGAGACGCTCTAACCATAATGGTGAACTAGGGTGCAGGTTCGTCATACGTACTCCCTAAGCGGAAGTCACGTTATGATAATAATGATGGAAATACTTAATGGTGAACACAAAGTTGGTTCATGTGGGAACTTGGTAAATATCAGACGACTAGTGGACGTTCCTTCAAGCTCGTTCAAGGACGTTCGACCGGTGAGACGCTCTAACCTGGTTAAAGCGTCTCACCGGTCATCAGAAGGTTGCGGGTTCGATTCCCGTCTAAGGGCTGGCATGGTAATGTCTAATTTAAAGATGTTTCAACTGTGAATGATTTCGGTTTTCCCATTCTTTTCCGATGTATTTACCAAATAATGTTGTCATTTAAGATATTGCCTACGTATTTGAGCTATGATTGAACCTTAAAACATAAACACGGGGGATGACCGCGTCCAAAACTACTTTACTTCGCTTGTAATTTGGAAAGTGCAATATAATTGGTAAATCTAGATACGTTAGCTTCTGGCAACACTTTCTAGCCAAAAATTTCATCTAATTACAGACAGTAGATTAGTGGCAAAATGTGAAAGGATTAAATGGTTTCGAAACGCTTGTTTCCGAAGAAAAAAATGAAAAAAATGAGTCCTTGCAGGTGGAAACAGGAAATGGAAGCACTATCGTGGTGTCTGTCTTCTTAGTTCGTATCAACAATTCGGGGAACAGCTGTTAGAGTCGACTTCAAACGTCATCAAGGTCATACATAAGAGTGGCCGGCAAAATATACGAACATTTAACTTTAGGAAGGGTTTGCATTAAAACAAAAATTGCAAAACAGTCGCAGTGGACTGTAAACAACAAACGCGAGCACGTGCAATAAATGTGATAGCGTAACTTCCGCTTTGGCCCTCTTTCAGACTGGCATGTAAAATTGTACAAAAGTGCTCCCGTTACGAAATTGAAACCGTAAACCCAGAGAGAAATAAAGCCTTTGAATAATACGTTTCACTTGATAACATGAAATAGTATGTATATTTGGTGAAGGAAGCTCTTGAGTGTCAGAATGGTACAAAGAAAAGTAGTAACAAAGTCGTCTGGTTTTAGTTAGACCGTGTCAAGTACATAAACGAAAACTAACGACAGACGACTGTTCTAGAACTGCATTACGAAACTAAACTTACAATCTATAAGAAATGTAATAAGAATCACTTTTAATGTACTACCTTAAAGTTCTTGCAGGTACTAACAACAATAAGTAACGCATCAAACATCCCGATCTAAATGGAATTAGAAGGACAATAATGTTTAGAATAAAGTAGAACATAACACTATAGAATAGACTAAGACGGAACGAAACGAAAATGAGTTGTAAGGAATAATGTGCAGTGGAATAGATGGAAAGAGAAGGCAAGAAAAGAGAAAAGAGTGAATGGAAAAACAAAGGCATGAAAATGAGGCAAGTTGACGGAAGGAAGGGAAAGGAAAGAAAAGGAAAGGAAGGGAAAAGAAAGAAAAGGGAAGGAAGGAAAATAGAGGGAAGAAAAGGAAAGGAAGGGATGGAAAGAGAAGAAAAAGAAAGGAAGGGATAGAAAGAGAAGAAAAGGAAAGGAAGGGAGGGAAAGGGAATTAAAGGGAAGAAAAGGGAAGTAAAGGGAAGAAACAAGAGAAAAAAAGACTTACAGACGACATTGTTTTCCCAATCGGCAGGGACTGGTTGCTAAACACATTTCCTGCCGCATAACAAGCATTCCATCGAGTCTAAAAGTTCATTAAAACATACTAAATGGTTTCAACGTTTTCACATTGTCTGTCAACATGTCAGTCTATCTGTCTGTGTTTACGTCAGTCCATCACCCTGTCACTTCATCCGTTCTTGCTTTAGACCGTCTGTCTGCCGATCTGTTAGATAGATATATAGATAAACAGATAGACGTTTATTTCAACATGGTAATCCCTTCAGTATAACAATGAAAATAAACCTTGTCATCAATAGGATCAATGCAAGGAAAAACTTATTTACAATATTTCATTTGATTTCCAAACGAGCGTACGATTTTTCGTTGACTTTTTTCGAACCGTGTTATTTCCCCAGGTCCGTACCCAGGGAATGCGATGGGTGCCTACGCACCCCCCACGGCCCGTAAATGTCCACTTCAGACGGCTTCTGATCACTACAAACAGTTTCAACTTGACAATATTTTGTTCAATTACATCGCATTTGGATAACTTGAAAATATATACAGTGCTTAAATTACCCTAGGTTTAGTAAAAATCTGACAATTTTACACTCATTGAAAACTCTTTGATTTTCTTTCCAACCAGCTCTAAAATGCAGGAAATGCTCTCAGACACTCTGAATCACAATCGGGGCAGCATGCCTCCGGACCTCCAGATAACATCCAGCATACGGGCCTGTTCCCTACGTATGTTAATTACCATATATAAAAATGGGATAAAAAAATGGGATGCTGGGTAGGCAGTATAAAACAGCACAAAAAGTTGAAAGATTGGTAGACTGTCGTATTTATCATAAAGAAGAGAGAAGAATGGACCATAGCTCGAAACGTTAGAATCCTTTATGATAAATTCGGCAGTCTACCAACTTTTCCACAATTACCATATATAAGTAGGTAATCCACTCCAAAACTACAAGACGTTACTATTCCCATTAAAATGATAAAAAACGACACGTTTTTAAAAAAATGATTTAATTAGTTTCATTCAGATCTAAATTTTAGTAAATGAAGTTGTTTGTTCAAACTGAATAACGCTTTTGTCACCTTCATCTGTCCTGCAACGATGCATTTCGTCAAAACCTCCATAATATTCTCAATTGCTTCGGAGAAACTCTGTTTTTCTAAAAAAATTCAAATTAATTAATTAATTAATTCACTCACTCATTCGTTCATTATTTTCGTAATTATGTTTAATTGTGTTCAATTAATCAATCGACTTCAAAAGTTTGAATGTTTACTTCGTTTATCATGAGAAAACAAAGAATTTCCTCACCAATACTTGCTGAGGTAAGATACTTTGCGAAGTTTCCCAAGGTCCTCACAATATTACACTTCACCTAAACAAATAACAACAGGTTACACTGAGTGGCTGAAATCACAACTGAACCTCAGATTAAAGAAATATCAACTAACCGACAAGTACGTCTACCTTTTCATTGTCCTCGCTTGCTTGGATTGACACATTTATCAAGTGCAACAGTAGCATCTCTGAAAAATCGTCAACAAATGTAGAGTCTTCAGCATTCCTAAAAAACAAATACGTATCACTGATGTTATTACGGCCGATGTTTCACAGAAAAACAAGGCAGTTCCCCCCAGGGACAGTGGAGCGTTATTTCAAGTGAGAGGGCCAGCGATTAAAAGAACATAAGGGCTCTAAAAACAGGTAAAAAGCTCCTTCTAAGAAAAAAGTTCAATGCATTAAAGTTAAGTATTTTTATTGCGTGGAGTATTTTCTTAAGATTTTTGTGTTCTTTGCTTTCTGATTTTCTTCATTCAGTTCCACGAAATACAGGGTGACAACTGATTGCCCATTTCCACATTAAGCATATTCCACATACCTGATAATAGTTAAACACATTTCTTTGCAATATTGTCGTTTGTTCATTACGTCATCGTTATGACTAGTTAATGACCAACTGGTCTATGTGATAATGCTATACCAAACGCTGTCATTTTAGTCACCTAATTTCTCCATACAAAAATACCATTCAAAATGGCTGATATCTTAGCAATTTGTATTACATTCACTATCTTGTTCACTGGTGGGAGAATCTCTACTATTAGGTAATTAATGATTAATGAATTCGTACCAAAGTAGTATAGTTCGTTCCTTCCTTGCATTCACTTACTTGTTCATCACGAAAGCATCGCTCAGATTGGCCAATGACCACGCAGCTCGTATCCTGACTAACAACGCTGAGTCCTTGAGACCATTCAGAACAGCATTAGCGGTATCTTCAACGAACAGAACGTCTTCTCTGAGGAATGGGTACATAATGTAGACACCTAAAGCGCGGATTGAAGCAGCCTGAAACCCAAACAAGGTATATATTGCATAAGATATCAATTATGTTCTACTTAAATTAGAGATAACGCAAATGATATGCAAAGGTAACGTTATCCAAAAACGCAACGAAAAATTAATCTTGACAACTCTTTCGTTTTACATATTTTCGCTATCCGTGGGCGGTTTATTTTTTAAGGCGGTAACAAGAATTATTTACCGCAATTCATTTTACCGAAAGTTGCGTTTTTACCTTTACAAAAGCGTCTTCATCGTTGGCCAGTCCCAGCAGTATTGTTACGACCAGTATCCGTTTATCAAGCTGCATTACGGTAGAGAGGAGAGACAGCATAAAATGACAATTAATGTGATATTTTAAATTAGTAATAAGCCCTTCTACGAAAACGGAGCATCAAGGAAAATCAGGACTAATTCCAAAAGAAATACTTGATTTGTGCAGTCACTTTACAAGGAAACACTTCACCCATGAGATAACGAGTCAACTATTTCCTTTCAATTTAGTCCTGATCGATAGTCCATGACACAGCATTTTCTTAAAAAAGCTCATTTTTGTAATGAACGATTAAACTGTGGGTACCACGGGGAAAAAATCTCGTAATATTTCGAACGTCAAATAGTACTGAGAAATTGTTTAACCAGAGAGGGATTTGAATTGGTGAACTTTTACGTCAGCAAAAGGGAAGTAAACCAGATTCATAAGAAGAGGGAAGAGAAAGGAAGAGGGAAGAGAAGGAGAGGGAGCAGTTCCCACCTCATGGTTGAGGAAGAGCGGTTCAGGTTTTTACGACCTCCTCTTTTACAACATTTATTACCAGACAATGACCTTCCACTTGAGAAGTCTAGTCAGCTGAGTTAACAGTACCGTGTTTGTTCAATTAAGTAACGTTGAGAAATACGGTCCTCCTCTAACAAATCATGTACCATTCTGTCTCTACATATCAAATAGAGATACATAGCATCTACTTAAGATTGCCAGAATTAAAAAGAATAATTTCAAACAGAGAATTATGTTTTACCGGTAACTCTTCTAAAACGTTCGCTCCTATGTCCGACAGACAATCACAAACAGCTGCTTTGCACTTGTTCCTGAAGGGATCCTTCGACTGCAGCATGTTAATCATTTCACCTTCAAGTAATTTTAGCCAGAATTCACAAACCTGCAACAAAAAGAAAAAAAATCCCAAGATAAATTCTTGCAAAGCTTAGTGCCTTTAATTTTACACTGTATTCTAAGAGTGATCAGTTACTCAGGTCAATCCTGATTTCCAGAAAGAAAGAGTGAGTTATAGACACTTTTCATCACGGTTTACAAAACTGCGACTCGTGCCAGTCCTTCTCCACAGTTTACACCAGTTATCCATAACTTCAATTCTTAACAACCGTCTTACCAGAGTTTTTTGGTCCTGGTCTTCCCCTACGTACACAACTTGGTACATCATTCGACCTAGTTCCTGAAGGAGCTATCACGAAATAAAAGAGGAGGCATGTTGGGTTATTTTATTACGGAGCATGAAACAACGAGAATGATCAAAAAACAGCTAATCTATGTAGGATCCTCAACTCATCCCAAATTGCTATTAAACTTACTTTGATCGCACTGACACAAACTATTGGGCTAGTTTCCCTGAGACATTCGCGAACCATATCAGTTAGCTGTAACAACACCGGACTAGTGAAAGAAATAGATCAAGACAAAAAATTTGGATAAACTGTTTCCCTCAATAATATTCTTAACGAAATAAAATAATGCTGGAATTCAGAATTATGGGATGAATCCTCTTTTACAACGTACCGCAATAATGTAAAGTAATTACGAGTGAAAACTATCAACAAATGGAAAACTTCCGACCGCAAAGAAATTGCAGCCTCGCTGAGATCCTCGTTTCTGGTAACTGGATCTGATGATTTAAGAATTTGGCAACATTCTTGAACTAGCCAGGGATATGGTTGTTCGGATGGTTCCGCCACTACATCTGATTCCACCGTAGGTTCTTTCATCCGTTTTTCAGTTACTGAAGTACTTTCTTGGTGAGTTGTGACGTTTTTCGTAGATAGATGTCTTGTATCTCCCATACATTGTACAACTTCATTCACTGGAGCGTTCACAGTCAACACAGCTCCAAGACACACCATTGAAGACTGTTTGACAGCCAAATCTAATGAAAATGTACGGATGACTGCTGTAAGTATTGACATCGTCTAGCTTGACAAAGCATGGCTTCATCTGGAACTCCAATCCCTGAATCTTCACTATGCCAGTCGAATGATCTGCTGCTCATCGCAACACGTCACCGAAGCCCGCATGCGCCGTGACACGTACAAATTAGCACCACATAATTTTAGTGTTGAGCTCACTTTCAAGCGTTATGGGTAACGAGTTCAGTGTATACGAGTGTTAACAGACCTGTAGGGAATGGGTGTGTGGCGATTGTGTCCCACTCCCCACGGACCGAGGGTCCACTAACTGGGGACCTACGGTTCAAAAGAAAGCAAATTATTTCAACCCTTTACGGAAACAGTTACCAAATGGCAACATATTAATTTTACTCTTACTAACGCCAGACGATTTTACTCGTCAAGGGGAGACCTCCTGAAAACCTGCCCGGTAAAGGGTTAAGGAATAACTGTTGTCCTGATGTTCTAATTCAATAATTGGGCAGTTAGAAAATAAAAATCAATGAAATCAAATTGAAATACAATCTCATATCACTATCTAGCTTTTTATTAATTGTTGTTCTCCAGAGTTCATGGCACAGTGTTATATTACCGGCGTTCCGATACACAACTCACCATCGCTTAATAGTAAAGGTCGAATGGTTTCAACAACTTTGGACAGCAACCCTTGCTGGAGTTTGTGATAAGGACAGTTAAGAACTAACATCGCCATACACTAGAACGGTAAATGAAGAAAATCTTGAAGGTCAGCGAGGAAAATCGATGATAAATCAGATGAAACATCAGAAACTGAGATGATAACATGAACACAAGGTAAAACTACAGAGGTAAACAGAATGCATAGACAGTTACGTATCCCATCTTTCAGAAGCAAGGGCTTTGTTACCTTAACTAGTTGCACTTGCGTTGAAGATGAAGTTTCAGCAGCGATTACGTCCAACAAACGATGAAGCTCGTGAATAATCGAGCCAAGACGAGAGGAGAAGGACGTAAAAGGTCGCATGGAAGACGTCTGGTGTTGTTCACTGACAATAAAATTAGAATTGGGAGTGTTTGATTGATATCATGTGATATGTGGTACTTCCACTTCCAGAACATCTAATGTAATTCCCGAGAATGAATAATTTATGGATATGAAATCGGTTGGTGTCTTTCAGGGAAGGTCAATAGAATGCTTCTAATTAGACTGATTCCATAACTCGCTACTTTTGCGTCTCCTAGCGACATCTGATTCGCCAGAGCGAACCGGCAAGGTTATGAAATCGGTCTAGCCTCATCAGCAATTAGTCCCAATAGTATTCGCCGACG
This sequence comes from Nanipora kamurai, assembly GCA_036872915.1. Lineage (NCBI taxonomy): Eukaryota > Metazoa > Cnidaria > Anthozoa > Scleralcyonacea > Helioporidae > Nanipora > Nanipora kamurai. The sequence goes on along the minus strand of JBAHVQ010000485.1, from coordinate 694,647 downwards.
AACAGATTAGTCGTGGTATTTGAAACACGAAATCGAGCACCATCAGCTGGTTGTTGCCTGACGACGAACTGAGATAATTGGTCGAAAGTTTAATAATTGTCAAAAGGTCACAAGTTTTTAATTTACATCGGTTTCCTACAAATATTACAGTTACATCAACCTATACCTGTCGTCAGCTGCCGCTAGAAACGGTTTAGATCCATCTAAAAGATCCATCAACACGGTCGCTGCCCCAGTGCGGTTCTTAAATGAAGGAAAACAATAAACAAATTAAAGCAGTGGGACAACAAATTCTAGAAAAACTTGATAAACGGGAAATCTTCAAGAAAGGGTTTAAAAAAAAGTTGGAGTAACAACAAAGACAACGACAAAGATAATGATTACAATGATAACTTGTAATAATGAATATGATGATGATTATAATAATGATAATCATAATGATGATGATAAAGATGTTGAAGGTCATAATGGTTATGATGATAATAATGATAGGGATAATATTGATTATATTGATGATGATAATCAGTGATGATGACTGATATGATGACGGTGATAATGGTGATTATAGTGATAATAATGATGATTATATTGATAATGATAATCATTGATAATGATAGTGATGATTATATTGATGATGATAATCAGTGATGATGATGGTATGATGATTGTGATAATGATGATGATAAAGATGACAATGGTGAAAATGATATCGATAACGGTATATATAACGACTATATAATATTTTATGATGATAATGACAAAAGTGATGGTAACGATGATGATGAAGATGATGATGATTATGATAATAATGATGATAATGGTAACTGATAATGAT
>JBAHVQ010000485.1:679758-693712 GCA_036872915.1 Nanipora kamurai | reverse complement strand
CAAAAGTGATGGTAACGATGATGATGAAGATGATGATGATTATGATAATAATGATGATAATGGTAACTGATAATGATCACGATAATGATGGTGACTGATAATGATGGTGACTGACAATGATGGTGACTGATGATGATGGTGACTGATAATGATGGTGACTGATGATGATTATGATAATGATGATGGTAATGATTATAGTGATGACGATGATAATGATGATAGCATGATTGATATTAATTTTCATGATTGTTAAACATTACGATTATTTCAGTCATAATGTCGATGACAGTAAAGCAAGTTCTCTACCTTGGAGTTCGGATCATTCTGTATGATTGTAAACAGTGACCATGTCAAGGCACCGCTTCCATCAGAGATAAAACTGGACCAGAAGCCGAACAGGTCTTTTTTGTCAGAATTCTGGAAAATAATAAGTGAGAATAAAATTTCCTATACGGATTTCCAGGCATAAAAGGGACAGACTATGCGTATTAATGTATACAGTAAAAACCCCTGATATAAGAACCACCAAAATTAAGAAGCTAAGGCTGAAATTTCTATTTTAAGCACTCAATATATCTAAGAACCTACTTTGGCAGTCCTATTTTCTAATACGCGTGTTTTTACCATAAGAATGTGTGGATGTCTGTGAATTGCAGTGCAGAAAACTTTTATTCACCTTGACAACAGTTTGTAAACAAACCAACGAAGAGTTGCGCACTTTTGCGGTCGCGGACCTAAAAAACCAAGAGTTTAGAAAATCATAATGAAACAGAATTACCAAAATATACTGATTCTCTATTTTGTACCTAAGCCTTCGAGCCTGTCCACTTTCAGAGTCCGAAAACTCTGATTCCGAACTTGAAGGATGGGTCCATGAAGTATTGTCGAAAGAGCTGACGGAAAGCTCTTGGTAGGATCCTGTTTCTCGCCACGATGTCACTGTACCTACCACTGCGATGCCGTTCATTTTGTTGTTTTCACCTCTTGGTTTTTGAAGTCCTCGCGAAACTAACGTCTGTTCTGGCATCTCACGTGATTGACTACCTTGGAATGTACGATCGTTCTTTCTAGGAACAACGCCATCAAAGAATTGCTCTTCATCTTTATCCTCTTTCTGACGCTTCCCTCGTTTCTGTCGCGACTTCTTCTTAAGAGCTCCTCGTCCAGGAAAAGCTCTTTCTTTGACAGGAGTTAAGGAAAGCTTGAGAATGGACAGGTCATCTGGTTCCATATCTAAGGAGATAAATTACGGAACTGATTTTAAAGTAAATGGTCAGACAGTCGAAAACTCGATATAAAATCACTTTTTGGTCAGAGAATGTCTTCTAAAATATCAGTTAAATAGGTTTGACATCAGGTAGTTTTTTAGCTTCCTTTTAAAGTCCTACGCAACAGAATACTGCGCAGGCAGTTTCGACCGACTTGTAGAGAACCAAAAGAGCTGGGAAATTGCCGGAACTAAGGTGTAGAAAAGCCGATGTTTCGAGCGAATTTGGGCCTTCGTCAGACTGAAACGTGGACTCACTCCGACGAAAGGCCTTCGCTTGAAATGTCAGTTTTTGCAACCCATTTCGTTTTCTACAAGTCATTTTTAATCACTCTTTTTTACCTGATGAGGAATCACGAGGAGACGAATCAGATGAGCGGGTTGGAAAGGTCATTTCGTAGCCCGGGAAACCATAAAATATGTAATTCTAGAAAGAGAGTACCGCAAATAAATATCAGTTAGTAAGCGCATGTAACCCTTAAATTACCCACTTTTTGATGCTTTTCTCTGGTTTACAACGTTAAAGGAAAAACCGTTTAAAAATAACATTCTTTAAATCACTGGTTTGTTTTTTCAAATCTAAATTATTGTAGACGTAAATAGTATTTTTATTGTCAGGTTTGACAGTTCTGGATGTCGTCATTCTGGATTTTATTCAAAAGCTTTTATTTAGATGCATTTATTTTCAGCCATATATTTCATAACCAAAATAAGAAACACGCTGAAATGTGGAAGTCGTAAAACCTTTCGAACTAAATACAAGAAAGACAGAAGAGGCAAAAGAGATACACGCAATATTACCTAACAGTAAAGACTGATTATCTAAAAATCGCGAATTTCGATGTTACAACGTTATAGAGCCCGTCAATCCATCAGCAGTATTATACAGCAGGTGTATACAACTTTTACCTTTATTGTCAACAATAATTGTCCCAGATGCCGTTTAAGAGGAGATTTGACGCTGGGTAGAATATCCTGGATGGCTTTTAATGCCGTACAAATTAACTAAGGATAGAAAAAACAGTAAAATCATCTGAAATGGCGGATAAGACTGCCCCAACGTAGTGAGCAAGCGTTTCAACGGAACGTTGCTTGGAGTTAATGGAGAAAAGTGTTAAAGTCAAAGATCTGAAGACTAAACACGGAGGGCGGTGGATGTACAAGTTTTCAAATCTTAAATCTTGTGGAGCATCTTGCATGTAATCAGATAAATACACAAGTAAATAATTGTTTTTTTCTATTTTTATCTAACCGAACTCAAAATTTAGTCTTTCTGAGTTTTTAAACTCCTGTACTTACTTTACAACGTTCAATTTTAATAACATCCTTTCTTGGAGGTATTTGCAAGACGTTTAAAATTGTCAAGAGACCAATTTCGCCATAACACTCAACGACAAACGAATTATTTGAATCTCTGTTACATAATCAATAAAAAACATACAACAAGTATGAAAAACAGGTGGAAAAGATAAGTAAACTAGGAAACAAAGCAATTTGATTGGGAAAAGAAAGAAAGAAAGAAATAATAAAAGAAAAGAAAGAAGGGAAGAAAGAAAAGAAAGGGAAGGTAGGAAAAAATGTTTCATCAATAATATTACAGTTACAAAAATGTAACAAATATTTTTACCTGATACAGAGGTTTCCAATGCAAGCAATTGCAGTCTTTTGGGTTTCAATGTCAGCATTTTTGCAGTCGGTAAACTCAAGGAGAAGACCAGTTGGTTCAGTTCCTAATAGATCTTCATAAAACTGAAAATAAATTTAACAGTGAGAATAGCAATTTCTCTATCAAGCATTTTTTTGTTTAGTTTGCAATGACAAGTAACAAGTGACAGTAAATCAGATGACACATGAATGTGCTGTCAAGATGGTAATTTCAGAAAAACAATTTCTTATCTGCAGATGGGAATCAAAGCAATGACCTCCAGATGATTGGTGAGAAGCTTGGACCATTAAGGTGCCAAGGTTCAGATGGTGATCTGGTTGGTTATATGTGCTGCTTAAATGTGGAAGCCATAATATGATAATAATTGGAAGAAAAAGATTTGAATGCAGATTTATGCATGTAATAGCTTGGTGTTATTGCAGATGACATCTGAATGTTTCTCTGAAATAAGTTTTATTTGTGCTGAATGGAAAAACAGCTGATCATGGATTATCTGAGTGGAGGGTTAAAAATGTCACCTGAGACCCAGCTTCCCTATAAGACATTACCTTACAACATCTCCCTCCATTTTCATAAAGCAACTCTCCCAATACCTTTAAATGATCATAAACTGAAATACTTGGGCACACTCGTGTTGAAGCAACCACATGTTTTATTAAATTGTTCAATGTTGTATCATCCAAAGTTATTTTCTGCTTAATTAAAATTTTTTCTACCAGTTGGAAGAACTTTGAGAGAAGGAAACCATTACTTTGGTTCACTGGAATTACAAAGCATCCTTTATTTAAAAACTTCACAATATCCTGCAAAGAAAGACAAATTATAAATATCTTATATATTTACTGTAGGTAACTTTGAAAGATAGGGAGAAAATAACTGACTAAACTAACTAGAACATAATGATTACATCACTTTTTAAAGTTTGTGCACAGCAGCTATAAAGTATATCCATCTCAGCTGAGCTGAGATGAATATACTTCACAGAATTCAAAATAAAGTCAAATTTGTTCAGTTGCCACATTAGAGTCAGGACAATGTTAAACATTTAGTTTGCACCTGCTCATACAAGTGCAATTTAATGAATGCAAATTTGATGCACAAACAGATTTCACCAGATTCTCAAAAGAATTTTCAATACATTGAATAAATCATTATTTCTTTCAAAAATTCTGCAAAGAAAAGGGTTAAACTATTTAACTTTTAACCCACTTTTGCAAATGCCTACTTCAGCTGGACACTTCTCTGTAATGAGAAATAAAATCACTGGATTTTTTCCAGAATAAAGTTATAAATATACCATCTAGAAATGGCTTAAATAATAAAATGCAGTTTGCTTTTTAAGAGTAAACTATATCAACCATTTATTTTTACTTTTGGTTTTGTCTTTACTATATTACTCAGTTCTTTCCTAAGGTATGGAACCTAGCGTATTTTATTTTGATCAGATTTCTATTCTGTTTCATCCCATATTTGAATTTTTTTCATATATTACAGTACTAACTTCTCTTTACTAAATAAATTACATTTTGTTTGGAAACAAGATTTGCTGTGTACTCTTCAGCGTTGAGTTGATCCAATATGACGTTAACATCAGTTCTGGTTTTCTGGTCTGAGACTGCTTTAAATGATAAAAATTTATGAAAATTTTCTGTCCATTTTCTCCTGTCTCCTCCGGCCATGACATGAAGAAATACGAACACGCGATCAATGCGTGTCAGCAGTTGTTTTAGAAAAAACAAAGATGGAGGAGGAACAACGGAAAGCATGGAGTAGTTGAGCATTCTTTGAGTTACAATGGTAAGGCATTCAGATTGGTAAACGGTGATCAATAAAACACCATACATCAAGGTTTCTAGTAGACGCATGAGTATAAAGATTCAATGCGATAATCGGAAGAACATATTGCAGCTTTGAGACTGTGACTCGATTACGATCAGTTCAGGGTGACCTTTGCATTCTTGCATTAGACCGGTACGGTCATACCAGTGTAAAACTAAGGGTTGCCAGTATATTAATGCAGGAATATGTTGGGGAAAATCATCCAAATCAGGAAATCAACTTTAAGCGAGATTGGCAAGGAAGACATGACTGTGTTTGTTGAACTTCAGCTAGGTAATACAATGAACCTGGCACGAGGACTGACATGCTGATTATATTAGCTTTGCATGATTATAATTGTATAGTTACTTAATTTCTAGGTTTTTACATGTTCACAGTCCAGAAAAGGGCCTTAGCCAAACTAGGGCTTGTGGAGTGTACCCAGACATTTTAATAAGAAGTGTACATGATCCAAGCTGACGTTTGCTGGATTGTTGTTGTGCTTGCCATGTTTCATGTACAAAGAAGTGAGAAATACAGTCTGGTTTCTCTCTTGCAATACCGCGAGTCATCTTGTTAGCATACTGTTAGCAGGAGAGCTGTCAAATGTAACCTTGATAGAAATGATGTTTTGAGGCTTATGGCGTGTTGCCTTCATTAAGTGTTGAGTACAAGTGTGCTTTCCATACATATTTCCCCTAGCTGTTGCATCTCAAATACAAAACCAAGTTTTCTACCTAAAAATGTTCACATGTACCACTATGAGATCATTCATACACATTAACCTAAACATTGGTTAGTGAAATTCATTATCAAGCAGTAAGATTTAGCTTCCTAAACATGCTTTTCTAACTCTATGAATTTATGAATATCCATTTTCTTTCATAGACTTTGTTTGGTATCCAGTTTTTTATCACAATTATTGTAGCAGCTTTTCTACAAAAGTTGTCCCCCCATATGTCACTGGCAACATGGATACTTTGCAATGGGTAAAAATCTTATTGAGTTTAAAGTAAATGACAGTAAGATACAAGTTCACGGCAACCAGGTGAAATTTCCGACATACCAAACGCTACTCTGGTTTGTAAATATTATGAACGTAATTTAAAGAAATTACAGTGGAATAAAGAAATTACTGTAATTTCTTTAAATTACGTTCATAATATTTACAAACCAGAGTAGCGTTTGGTATGTCGGAGTTTAAAGTACTTTACATTTTGTTTTGTTTGTTTTGTTTTCAAAGATAAACAAATTATTGCTTAGTCCATTCGTATGTTTATGTCTTGCATATTACAATAGATTGGTGCGGTATCTATATCCAACCGACAGTGAGTTAAAACAACTGATTGGAAAATCACAACATGTCAAAGGAAAAGCAAGGAGATCAGAATCAAGGTGTATATTGAATAATTCAGTGTTTCCTGATATTTCAACCAAAAGTGTGTTTAGTGTTACTAAGCTAACAGAAGTAAACAATGTGACTGCATTATCCACACCTGAAAAATTGTGCAGTTTTTAAAATTTTTCTTTATATATCCATTACAGAAAAAATCCAAGTGAAGCCACAGTCAGTCCATTTAAACTCAATGAAGCATTCACAGTTCCATGTAACATTAACATTGAGTTGAAAACAGCCAAGGTAGTGTACTGGACATGATAATATTTGGAGAACATTGTTAGACAGCAAAGAAATCCACAGTTCTCCCCTGTACAAATGAACATCTCTAGGCTAAGCTTCAGAAAAAACATGCTGTCTTGTAGGATAGAGATTTGCTGAGTCAACACTTAGTGGCAGTGCCACAAAAGGACTCGGCCTATTCCCTAATTCTCACATAGGTCAGTTTGTTAATATGTTAAAATCCCCGATGAAAATGGTGAAGGAAGGATGGGGGTAAGTTTTTAAGTGAGTTCCTTGGATTGTTGCTTTGGTTTGTTCACAACTTGTTATGTGGTCCAACACCCATTTTGCCACAATTGCATTTCCAGACATTGATAAGGGACGTTTTGTGAGACTGAAAAAGTGATTGGCCTGAACAATTTCTGCGGAGTCCAGCCCTAGATTGATGTTGATCTCTGTCCTACCGACCTTTGGCAGGTGCTACCACTGTTGTTCGTACAGTTAGGAAGTCTGCATGGATCTGAAGGACTGGACAGGATTTTCCCCTTTCTAACTCTTCCCCCAAACAGAATAGAATTCTAGAAATACCACAAACTGCAAATTGCTCTTAGAGGACAGTATATCCAGAATTTTTAAAGTTGTTTGAACCGACATGCATTTTGTTACCTTCTGTTTAGATTGAAGAAACTGATTTGATATTTCAGTATTACTACTTTGACTATAAATGGCTGGTGGATTTTGCTTTCAGTGCATTCATATACAATTTGATTGTAGAGTTTGTTTTATTACTATTCCCAGCAACATTTAAAAATGATATTAGCTTAACTCCAGTGTGGAACTTGTTGGTTATATTTTTTTCATTGTATCCTTTGACAATCAAAGAATGATGCGGAAAACATGTCTTCTTTGTTTTAATGATCTGAATGACAAAACTCATAGCAAGAACTATTGGAAATTTTATAATTTATAATTTGCATTTAGTCTTGATACCATGAAGTGATATGGTCAAGTCAAAATGAATAATTTCAAGTGCTGAATATGTAAACCTTATTATATTATAGTGCTGTAAAAAAATCCTTTTCAAATGATAGAGGCATCCGGATATTTAATGTAAAACTTCATTCTGTCGTTTTACTCCAACTTTAGGTTATTTTGATTTTTGGTATTTGATCAAACATCACGTAAACATGGACTTAAATTCAGAAACGACGGAGTTAAATTTTACACGCAAAAAAAAGGAAAAAAAAAAAAAACAAAACTGGAAAAATTGTGGTGTGTAAAAAAGAATTTATAATTAAAGTTTTCTCAGTGTAACTGACGTAGCACCTTAACTTATCCAATCAGAAAAGTCCTTTTCTCGCTGACCTCAACCTACTGGGCTGGCGAAGATTCTGGTGAGAAGTCAGTTTGTATAACTTTTGGTTTATTTTTCTTCGTACTTGCAATGGCCATCCTGGTTGTCGATGAATCAATCTTAGAATTTGATCTGGACACAGGTAAAAACTATTGGCGGGTTACTTGGTGAAATTTATAATTGTGTCATATGTAAGTGAAAAAGACCCAGATTAACTGAACGAATATGTTCGATGTGCACGATAATGGAAAACCTATAAATCTTACATCGAAATTTGAACACTTTTAAAGTTGCTACAAATCGATGCAAACTTATCGAAACTGGTAAACAAACGAAGGGAAAGTCGGAATGTGCAGCTACTAACCTTCTTGTCTGGCGAAGGTTTCGTGAATAATTTCCATTTAAAACGATGTCCCCTTTATATCACTTTTTACCTACTCACTCGTTTTCATTCCTGTCAAGAAATTTTTCTCTCAAAAGTTTTTGGTGATTTCGAAAAAAGGAGACTCCAGATGAACAGTAAACCAGAACGTAAATTCAGACTGTATGCTTGTTATGTTACGTGAGGAATCGTATTTACATTTTAATACGGCACGGAGATGTTGATTTAACTTATGAGTTCAATACATTGCTTTCCTAGGATATGATTTGTTTTCCGAAGAGGCAGCTATATTCTTAAAAAAACAAGGCATTTCCAAAGAGTAAGTTAAAGATTTAAATTGCTGTACTTTCTTATCTCAATGCACTAGGTGTATTATTCTACGCGTCGTCCGATTTACTTAAGATATAAGTCTTGAGATTGCTTCGTTTACCCCGATACTTTTCTCTCATAAAAGTAGCAATGCCCAGGAAATTGTGCCAAATACACCACATCGGTTATAAACCAAGATCAAAGAAGATCAAATATCTGCAAACACGGAGTCAGTTGAGCAGTTTTTGTTTTGTTTTTTTTTTTTCGTTTAGAGGAGGTGCAGCACCAGTCTGGGTCTTCAAGTTAATCCTTGCCATAGTATCAGCCATCATTGGAGCGTTCTTGGGTTTCCCAGGGGTCAGAATGTCCAATATGTTTGTCAGCTCACTTCTTACGTCACGGTCGAAACAGTTTTTGATGTAAGTTGAAGGAGCTATCCGCAGAAGGTCTGTGGTATTTTTAGAAATTTAAAAGGACAACCTAAATTGATGGGAGTATGGGTTTCAAGGGATGTTATTGTAATGACACAGATGATCCTTGGAAGTTGGAATTACTACAAGTTGGTCAACGCTCACATTTCGAAAGAAGTTGCCACGATTTAGCAAGATCATGCAAGGAATATCAGGTGGTCCGATAGATAGTTGTCGGTACTACTTTTGTATCTAAAATTGCGTAGGAGATCCAGTAAATCCTGTCCAATACAATTAAGTAAGACTAAGTACAGACAAATTTCGCCAAGAAAGACCCAAGTTTTAAATTACTAACACTTGAAATAACGGATTACAGGAAGGTTTCAGTTGAACTCGAATGACTCCACTCTTCTCGTGAAGTCCTTATACCCCCTTTTCTTTTACAAACAACATAGGTGTACGTTACAGTAATAACTCGATTTTTTTCGACTTCAGGTTTCTGTTGTACTTCAATTTCTTTGCTCCTCTCTTTCTCATCTTGCTTTGGATAAAACCGCTGGCGAGGGAACCCTTAACTGGCAAACAAGGAGGTCATGCAATGTAAGTTTGACTTCCCAGTTGGGAAATAGCCACTTATATCTCAGAAGTTGTCAACTTCTTTTCACAAGACGTTATTTTGTATATATTACGTGGTTTATCTAGATTTGAACTGGTTTGGTTTTGGCAACGCAACGTTACGAAAGTGGCTTCTTCCATCTTTAGGTGCATCCCCCAAAAAATGTCCCATCAAGGATTTTAGAACATTTTTTAGCACAAGACAGAGCATAGGGGCGTAGTGATACCGTAAAAATGAAAGACCTGTTCTTATTTTATATTGTTTGCAAATTCTACGGAATCTTGTACCTCGATGTAATACCAGGAGTACTTACACGGTGGTTACCTCTGAACTGAACTCTCCAACTTTAACGGAGAAAGAGAGTTTCGAAATACAAATTTTTATGACGGCAGAATGCAAGTAATGAATTATTTGTTTCTGTTAAGATTCAAATGATGTCAGAAAGTTAGATTTTACTATAGATATGCTATTTAATAACTTGGACCAAACCACTGCATCTCCAAAGTGGATGGGGGATGTTTTATTTGGAGACCTCTCATTCGTGGCGCAGTATCTGGTAATAAAGATTCAGCCTTTTTTTCTTTAGGATGAGTGATTCTACCTTTGATAACTTCCGCATTGCTGCCATCTTGTTTTGCTGTTTCGTTCGCCTTCTGCTGACAAGAATTCATCTTCAGTCTTTCCTGGATATGGCGAAACAGAGGATCCTTAAGATGAAAAAGGAAGCTGGAAGGATCAGTAACTTGAGCCTTCAGAGAAATGTTCGTAATTTCTTCAAGTAATCCAATCATAAATGTCGTAATAAAACTACGAAGTATATTGAATTTCGTTTTAAACTAATGGTGAGATTTTACTTATAGATAGCTGGCATATTTTTTTATTTATCTGCTGCATCAATTCAATACCTTGCCCCGATATTTTTGTTGTTTTTCCTTGCCCTAATGTTCAGAACAACAGGTAATTATGAAAATAAAAAAAAATTAATGTTTTATAAATATATATATATATGTAATAAATGGATAAAAAACTGCAAAATTTATATCAAATTAATTTTCATGATTTGTTTCTTAGGTACAACCGATTGGGAGTCTACGAACAGCTTAATGACACGCCTACAGAAATCTTGGATAGTTTCCAACGTCACAGCGACGACTGCGCGAAACCTACGTCACGTGTTTGTTCCAGAATTTATGCGCGCTATTGTATCGTACTTTACTTGGTGGACTTGCATGGCAATGTTTACTACTTCTGCATTTGGTGTCGTTTACTTTCAAGTGTTTAATGCTCGAATCTAGCGATCATTTTGGAGTGGATTATCTAAAGACATAAAATCTGAGTTAATCAAGACACTCGATACCATTTTGTAGGGCAATTAGCAGTATGTTGAAGTAAACAAAACGTCTAGAAACGTTAAGCGATACCGATATCAGGACATTTGCCCACGCGATAGAGTTAGTTTCGCAGAGATGGAACAATGTACAGCGGATTTACCACATTATCCATGTTTAAATGGACTGCGTTATCCGATAAACTGAAATGGATTCGCGGTTGACATTTGAACTGAAAAGCAACCTTCTTGGAACTACCTCGGATTGATAACGTTGTCGAGCATTCAACAGATTTCTAGTGATAAAGATCCTATAGTCATTCGAAAAAGATTTTTAAAGGATTAGAGAGAGAGTTCATTCTTATTTATTGAAACATAAAGATGAAGTTTCAGAGGTTTCTACCACAATATTTAACGCGTCCAATATTTTTTAAAACGCCAATATGCTTGCTACGATACTGATTTTGAGTGCTTTTTTGCAAATATCTAAATACTGCGCGGTAGTTACTACAAGGGCAAAAGCTTGTTATTTTCTTTCATAACGAAAAATAACAGCTGAGAATGCATCCGGAATTATGTGAATAAACTTGTACTTTGGGATAAAATCTTGCATTATCCATCGAAGAAGTTGTCCAAACTTTGCCTCACAGGCTACACCCAAACCCCTACGTCAGTTTGTCCTGGACGCTTCTGTGAGTTTAACACGTTCACCAAGATGACAATCACGAGTCAAGAAAATCGCATGCGTAGCTAAGCGTTTAAAATAGAGTTTTTCATTAAAAGCAAGTTTCTACTTAGTACGTCATGGAGATACCGAGGCGACAGCCGAGGTTTTTTACAAACTTCAACGTGTTTGGATACCGGGAGAAACACGACTCTCGAGTGTATGATATTGCATCTCAAAAGAATCAGTATTTGAAGAGAAATCGAGGTGAAAGCTGGCTTAATTTATGAAATTTGTTCCTCAGATATCCAAACAACGCCTCGGAAGTGATTTCCTTTGTGTTTTGCTCATGAATTAGTAATGAATTTGAGAGTATTATGTAAATTATGGCAAAGAGTTCAAACGTTATTGTCACAATGGTTAGAATAGATGATTGAGCTATTCGACAAATATTTTACATCTTCATAGTTTTACTACAGTTAAATATGCTCAATATTAATCTTATAGTTATTTTAATGATTTTTATTAACCAGTATATTTCAATTAGTTCATATCACCAGTGATTGGAAAAGCGGTTTCATCTTTGTGTTTCTTGCGTGCCACCCGATTGGCTATCATTAACAAAAAGGCGCTTTATTTTATGATCATGACACCATTCCATAAAACAATCCGTTATCCGCTTACTGTCATCCCTGGATTTTGCATACACTCGTATATAGCGTTCGTGAAATCTCTTAGGCAGAATATAGCTTACTCGTTCAGTATTATGTTCTACCCGTTTTCCATGCGACTTATCGTAAAATACCACGTGATCTACTGGGTTTTTGTCTTCCATGCCGTAGTCGAAATAAACGATGGAAACATGCACTCTCTCCGCTAACACTTTCCCATTGGATTTTGAAGCTATTTGACAGGCGATATCTTTCTCATTCGGACATTTGTGGCCTTGTTCGTTCTTCTTGTCTTCCGGACATGGATACTTGTGATTTGGATCGTCAAGCTCAGCATGTCCACAAAATTTGTATAATTTTCGACGCTGAATTTTCAGGAGAAGCTCTTGAGCTTCTTTTAATTCCCTGCTCGACTCGGTTTGATCTGGAAGGCCTAGGATGTGAAAGAAGATGGAGTCGGTAAGCTTCGTGTAGTGACTCATCTTGCCTTCGTCCAACAACGAGTCCTGTTTAATCAATTCGGAGATTTTCAGCTTGGCTTCGGCTTTCAGAAGTGCCTCTACGAGAATATCTTCGATGCAGACTTTAGTCTTGTGTCGATAAACTTGATGGTAAAGGGACCACCGAGTGTGGAAAAGCTGGTAGAGATTCAGCGTTTCTTTATCTCGTACACATATCTGTAGCTTCCCATCAAAAGGTATTATGCGAATGTTCTGAAGGTAACGCTTCCAGTCAAAATTACTCTTGATACCAACGTTATGACAATCTCGGGCAATGTAATCAAATTTGTTGCAGTCAATATGATTGCGATTGTTAGAAACAATCTCGTAGAGAAACGACTTCTTCATGTTTGGGCATCCCTTGAAGGAGCAAACTGGCGTTTTTGAACTATCCTTTGGCTCTTCACCGCGTATGAGATCTTTGATGAACTCCCTGTATCCAGGTTTTAAGACTTTTGATTGATCAAAACCTTCTCTTAACTCCTGATGTTCATCCAGCATGAAGTCAAACATCTTGCACGACGCATCTCGTACCCAGTTGGCCCCCTGGTATTTTTCTTCTGCCAAGGCTGAAGTCCCCTGGCCCGTCCGCTGAGACATCAACTTCGGGATCAGAACCTCGTGAAAAACGTGCGAGAACGGACCGTAACCTAGGTCTCGACAAAGGCCAGCTATCTTAATGCAAACAGACTCATGTGGAGTGATCACGTCCCCCTTCGGTTCCGTATCGTCACGATGTAACTCACGTAGAGTGGCAATCATTTGACCACAAAGGTACGAGGTTCCAATGCAGTGTTCAAATCTGTTATGAGAAGCCCCTGGATAGACCCAGTAACATACACCAAGCTGCTTGATGTCTCTAAGCCGCTGGAATTGAGGAGTGTCGATGATCTTCACGAGAAGTGGATCCAACTGAGTGGACCCATGTACAGGATCATTAAAGATTTGCTGTTCAGCTGCCATGTCTGCAGGCAGCGGATTCACCTGTAAAAGAAAGTTTACTCAAATGAAGCATTCTTAGCAGGAGTATGAAGCAATTTAGATGAGATTTTAAAATGATTAAGAAACACGATTAGATATTCAAATTTGTGTTTTCTTTCATGACATACTGAGACGATAAATGCACATTACCCTGAGGATGATTCTGAAATAAAAACATACTGAGACGTGATGTACAAATGAGATAAGCCATGACATCAAAAGATGAACATGACATTTTTACCACTGGGATGGCAGACCACTGAACTCTTTACAGACTGCAAAGTTGACTACAGTCAACGAGTTGATCAAAAAGTGAAGCCAAAAATGACCGACTGGAGGCCTTTTGGTCATTTCCTCCAGGCCCCCACGTG